>JAWWMW010100640.1:0-10962 GCA_035048345.1 Echeveria elegans
TAATATTGTGATTTAATCTGAGACGTAGAATGAATCAAATGAATGAACATGATCTTTTTATACTTTTTATTTTAAACCCCTCTTTTTATTTGATCCACTCCCTTCTCTCTATTGTCCATAATTGTACCATGATTGAAGTTATAATAACATTAACTAGTTAGAATAAGTTAGTTTGATTGGCTGTCTCTTCAAAGTAAATCTCATCGTTTGAATAAGAAAAGGTTGCAAATGGAGTTCTTAATTAAAGATACATATGATATGATACAGTCTTCCTTAGATCCCTCTAACTTTGGATAATCAAATGTTATAAATCTTGACCCTTGATGAATATTTATTATGCTCAAATGGCCATTGGCATAACACGAACCAGTGTTAATATATTGAAAGGATGGCAATAATGCATTGTCCAAAACCATATATAACATCAAGCTTTTGCTATATAAAGAAATGGTCATGTAGAAGGCAAAAACAACCCATAATCAACTTATAGTTAACTTCTCTCTAGAACCTTTTTTTTTTGTCCCTTGAGATGGGTCGTCACAATGAGTGCACCATTATCACTCTTGATTCATCAAAGGAAAGAGATAGCACCGGGTCTGATTGTATAGAAATTTTCAAAGAGAAATCAGTTAGATTATTTGGGTTCGAGATCAACCCCTCCGGAGCTAGCGAATACTTTAGCAGCTCCAAAGGATCGTCAGGCGGAGATGAAAGTCCAAACACATCGAGGGACACCATTTCATCAAAGAGAGTTAGAGTAGGGGACAAATCAATTAAGAAGTTCAAGTGTCAATCATGTTTCAAATCCTTTGGAAGCTCTCAAGCACTAGGAGGTCATCAAAATGCACACAAAAAGCAAAAGACCATAAAGAGCAACAACAAGAAGATACAAGCCAAGGTTCAACATGGTGGTGGTTCTAACACCTCATCATGGTGCTTTGACCAATGTAGTGAATCACAAATAAATTTCAGCTCCGCAGATCCAATATGGTGTGCACTAGCCAAAGCCAAGACTCATCATCAAGATTCAAAAACAACAAATGTGTTCACCCTCACTACTAGTGATCATAATAATGATCCTAACTTGATGGACACAAACACAACTAAAAGCTTCAACAGGTTTTTAGATCTCCAGTTAGGACTAAGCTTGCATTCAAATCTCATATATTCATGAATAAATCATATATGGATCTTCTCATATATGTATCGAAATTCGTGTCTTATTGATTAAAAAAATCACGCTCTAAAATTTTAAGAGACATTTTATGCAGAATATGCATTGTATATAAATTAATATTAAATTACTACTTGATTTTAGAATCGGTTATTAAAAATAACATACTTTTCGAACAATGTTCAACTTGACTTTGCCCCCATTTTTAATTTAAACTAATATTTTCTTTAAAATCCAAATTTTGCCGGAAAATATTAATTTAAAAAAATATAATATGTATTATTTATTCGATCAATTCTTCGCGATTCCGGTCTCAAACTTTCCATCTTTCATTCTTCTCAATTCTCATCCTCATTCCCGTCGTATCCATCTGCAAACTTGGAGAAAAAACTAAATAAATTACCATAATGCCATTAATAAAGGTTAAAATTAATAATTTATATTTAATAATTTGTCATTTTCCATATTCATTTATATATAAATAAATAGGAAACAACGTAAAACCAAAACTAAATTTATAATTTTATCTCTCTCTCCCATTAATCACAAATATGTCATTAAAATTAAAGATAACGGCCCCGGTCCGACCCATTAAATAAAAATTAAAAATTAAAAATTGAAATTTTAAAATATTAAAAAAATAAAAATAGTATTAAAAATATTAAAAATTAACATTAAAAATAAAAAATTAAGCGGAAAATATTTAGCATTTTTAAGTGAATCAAATAGAAATACGAGAAAAAAAATTCATCGGGCACGACGTGAGCGCAACTAGTTTATTCTTATAATTTTTCATGACAATTACAAATGTGTATAATTACCTGTTTTTAAGCACCTTCACATCTCGTTTCAATTTCTCATTCAATTTCTAGCCTTTACCTCCTCCATCTCTGATGACTAATTCCGTCTCCATCTTCGCCGCCTTAGATTCGGTCCCACTTCAATTGAACCGGATTGATTCAGTTCCGACGCCGAGGAGGGTTCTGTACGATACCGACAGGTTCGGATCTGTTGTCCACACTTATCAGAACCGATACGACGTCGTTTCACTTAATCGTGATATTCCATTTGCTTTGGTTAAATATTTCATTTTTCATTTACAATGTATGCATACGTACAGTGGCGGATGCATTTGAAGAGTAGTGAGGTCAACTGACCCACTCATTTTAAAAAATATTAAATAATTATAGGTAAATTATATGAATGAATTCATTAATTTTCAAATTTTGACCCCATTAATTTATTCAACAAGACTATTTATACTATTTGTATTGAATATGACACCACTCATAATTTCTTCTGGATCCGCCACTGACCACCACCTCCACCTCCACCTCCACCACCGCCACCACCAACACACCACCATCACCGTCACCACCACCACACCACTTCCTCCACCACCTCCACCCACCACCACCACACCACCACCTCCACCACACCACCACCACACCGCCACCTCCACCACACCACCACCACACCACTTCCTCCACCACCGCCACCGCCACCCACCACCCACCGCGGCAGGTCTTTCTAACCCTACTCTTGCCAACTGAGATAGTCCCTAATGAGCTTTAATTGTGAGTACATTTCATATGATAAGCATATAGCATATTGCACATTACATGTTATATTCGTACAATATAATTCATCTTCTGTGTTGCAGCTTTGACCGTTTACGACCTCAAAGTTTTCATGACGGAATCATCAACCAACAACACACCACCCTAATGAAAAATGTGATACCGTTCTAAGGATAAAAAATAATAGAAAATGAAATTTAGACTAACAAGGTAATCATAATAATCTATTCGATTTCATAAACCTAATACCGTATGATTTTCTTTAGTTATCGCATATGAAAAGATTTAGTTCCAATATTTATTAGTAAATTATATATATTATACGTATGTATTAATTATGTACGTCCAAATAGAAAAATAGATTTATTTAAAATTAATTTATATTTATTGTTTTGAACCGTATGATCTGTTTAATAAACGATCAAATGATGGCCATCATACAAATATTTGTTGTACTCATAAAACATTTCCGTATCATTATATTATTAGATTATATTATAAACCTTTTAATTATGCTCATGTGAAACGCATCACAAAGAAGCAACACGAATTTTGAGTGGAGAACAACTCAGGATCAACCACCAGTTTTACGACCTCAAACTTTTGACCTAACTTTCAGTTTGTTCACCACTTGTTCTAGCCACGGTTGGACAGAGTTCGAGATTAAGGGTGATAACTTTTTTGTTATAGATTGAAAATATATTTTCTGTAAAATAAACAATATTTAAATTCTACAATATCGTAAAACTCTTCTATCATTTGTTTATGTACAAAATACTTATAAAGTAAAATTTCAATACATGTAAGCTTTCAAGAATCGTTTGGTACGATTATCTTGAAAATGACTATACTTGTTTATTTATTCTCTAGTGTTTCTAAATTGTTTAAATTTTGTTATGTTTTTTAAAAATAAAAGTTTGTTCTTTTAGTGCGTTTAAAGGATTCAGGAAAGGTTACACTCGAGCATACATCATCTTAAACCGTAAAGCCACTTTTACGCGGATGATTTTTCATAATTAATCCTAGAATCAGACATTAATTATTCTTCCCAAATTCGTGAAAGATCAACCTACACTTAGAGAGAGAGGACACTTGAATGGTACACTCAATAGCATATTAGCATGACATGCTATGGACGATCAGTGGGGTTGGTCATGTAATATTGGCAATCCTCACACATTTTGGAAGATATGGTCATCAGTAGCCTGTCGGTGTTTCTTTCATTCAACAACATCTTTGTGCTTCTCAGAAAGAGAGAACTTGTTTATTTTCTTTCATTCAAAAAAAGAAGAAGAAGAAAGACATCCCCAGCTAGCTAGCTAGCTAGCCAGGTCATTTACCATCTTCACATTATTGTTAGACTTAGACTTATAATTGAGCTCCTCTATATGCAGCCAAATAGCTTTAAAAAAACATATTCTTCTTACTTAGAGAACCCTCCAGGACCTTCTAAGATCTAAACATGCCACTTAACCCACCTGAATATTTACACTACTTGGCGGGTTAGCTAATTTGGTAGAAGCAACCTCAGCCGGGACAATTCCTCCTTTGTTCTCAACATATGGTTCTGACCCATCAACATTAATTACAACATGATAATTGTTAAGAGGGCAACAATCAACAACCTTTGAGCTTCTGTTTTTACTTAGTTTCTCTTTGTCACCTTCCATTTGTCCTAATTTTGTCATTTCCGATGACACGTTTGGCTCAACTTTGGCTTTGAAATTTGCTTTGTTGGCTAGTTCTTGCACTGCCTCGTATACCTGTTCAGTGCAGGTCAGAGTGTCAAGCAGCAAGGACGCTACTGTCGCTGCTGGTACCAAATCCAACAAGTCCATGTCTGCCCACAAGTCTGATTTTAGAAGTGACCTTAGTGTTTTTGCAGCTGCCTTTGCATTTTGAGCTACTCCTGATGGCTTAGTCATCTTTTGGATAGACTTCGAAAGCTCCTTCAGAGCCTTACCGCACTCGATACTCAACATTCCACACGTTGTCAAAAATTCTTCCTTGATTTCTTCAGGGGCCTAATGAGAGAAAGAATCTCTTTAGTACTAGCAGTCGAGTAAAAACTAGTTTTTAAAAGCGAACAAATACAAGTTTTGTATACAAACAGTACCTGAATTTCGGAGTTGAGGTAATCACTGAGCGCTTCGATCCTGTATCCGCATTGCCTATTTAAGGAACTGATTTTTAAGTACTGTCCCCATGGATGACGGAACAAAAATTTCCCATGTCCAGGTTCCCATTTTGCGAAATTTGCCTGGAGAAACATGATTTAGAATTTTTCAAAAACAATTAACTACACCAAAGAGAAATAATAATAACAGCTTCAGGTGATGATGATACATACCAGCACGTCTTCAGTGTTTTTTGAAGTGAGAACAGTTTGGTATCCTTTCAAGGATAGCTTCTCGCCTTTCTTCTCTTCATTATTGGACTTGTTCAATTTAGTATCTCCGAATCCTGCCAAGTGACAAGGCAAACTTAACTTGTTAGATTATTTGGAATTTAATGCATGATCATGCGATGGAACATCTGCTGCCACATATTTCTATTTTCAGTATATGGTTCCAAACCCATCTAATTATTGAGATGTTTTGTCATTTTTCCAATAGCCTCAGTATTCAATTGTTGACCAAGTACAAGTTTTCTGTATTTTTTACCTTCCAAAAAACATCCAAGCTTTTCCATGTTGAGAGCAATCAGCTTGTGGAGATCTTCACCAGCCCAAACAGGGCAGATACAGATGGTTATGATTATGCAAGCTGACCCGCCGATGAGAATAGTTGATAAACGTTTGCGAGCAAGCTCAAGTATCTCATCATCTCTGTAACCAGATACTGACACCAATGCAAATGTCAAGATAAATATCATCATCCCGTAATCATATCTAGCCTTGATCTTTGGGAAAAATCTTAAGAATGTCGACACTGCAGCTGAAAATCAAACACCATCACCACACAATATTAGTCTTTTGCAAAATGAGGAGAAGCTTGAATTGCCAAATATGTTTTCATTACATTATAATACCTAGTATAAAGACAAAGAGTCCAAGAAGAATGGGTTCTGCTATGTGCCCAGATAGACTTGCCAAGTGATGAGCTCCCACACCTAGTGCACCAGCAAGCAGTGTCGCCAGTCCTCTGTTTAAACCCTTGCTGAGCGTAGCTCCTAAAAAAGAATGAAAAATTCAATAACTTTAGTCTATGCAGGACATTCAGCCAAACAAAGCTCATATTTTTATGATGTCGTCTTACCTACAGAGAACTCGAACACCACAACAACAGTCATGACAGCCCACATTGCAGAAACACCGAAGTTATCATACAACGGCTGGGAGTAATAAAAAAGTGATATGACAGTCAACGCAAAGCCAACTTTTAGAGAATGATATATTCTCCTGGGATCCTCCTTTCCAATCGTTTTAGCATTCTCTGCAGCATGGACGATACTTGTCATCATTTTTGCAGGCAAGGATTTCACAGGCGCCAACACCCGACCTAAAAGACCAGTACTCTTCACATCGCACGCAGCATTCATTTCCATTTCTAGACCCAAACTGCAGGCATGAACTGAATGATAAACACTCTGAGAAAAAATACCCTTGGTTGATCAGTGAAAACAAACACACAAAGGAGATATCAGTGAATTGGATGACCCTATAGGAACCTAAGAAGGCTCATATTTATAGGAATGGAATGTTGTTAATGCTTTCACACTTAGACGATTTAACATCATTTTTTTGGAGGACAGGTTTAGGTGGCCCTTATCTTACTATATTTTATTCTTTCTTAGTTTCTTTTAATATATGTACGGTTCCAAGTACAAAGTATTTTGGTAAGCAGTAGGCTCAAGGGCTGAGAGTGCAGGATGTAACTGAGTGGGATTTCTACTAGGTAATTAAAATTCAGTGGTTGAGATGATCATAAACTTAACGACTTTTTTTGACACTAAAAAGATTGATGTTATCATGGATCTATTGGCTTTATTTTTACAGCAAGAGGAAATTGCAGTGATAGAGTCAAAACTGGAACCCATACAGAAAGGCACAATAAGTTCCTGCGATATTTAGCAGATACCGTGAACAAGTACACTCTGACTACACTAAAGAGGATGGGGTCATTAGAGTACCAACCTATGCCATTTCAGCGGAGCACAATTCTGAGAAGAAAGTTCAGTCTCCAATATATAGCAACTTGCGCGAAAAGGTATAATCCTGAGTCAGAATTGATCGGGAATATGCAAAATTAATGAGGCATTTTGGTCACCATATTTGTCAAAAACAAAACAGCAACTTAGGTAAAAATAATTAACCCGGAGGTTCCAGGATTATCTGTGTAACCCTCTGGAAATAGCATGTTCTCAAAATCCCTAAAAGCATATTAGAGTCATGTAGTGAGTTCTTAAGCAAAATTAAGCAGAGCAGACTTGAATTAGACACGAACATAAATAAAATTCTCAGACAGTCAGAATATGCTTTTCAATTGTTCCTTGACGACCAAGTGTCCTAATGATACCACTTAAGAGGGACAGACATTTTTTCACATATGTTTTATTCTTCATGTTTATATGCATAAGACCCTGAAATTGGCTCTATAAACAAAAGTACACATGAGAAGTTGTAATGTTAAATGAAGCATTTGTTACCTTTTGACCATCAAGATCGTTGCTGTTTTCGTCCACACCATTCATCCTCAATCAGCTTCCTCCTATGGAATTGCACCAGCTGAAATAAAACTAATGAGAGCAGTAATAGGGCAGAATTCCCAAACATGATTTCTAGCCTTGGAAAGTGGGAATATGATATGCAAAGTCGCAAAGATTAATGCCCCAGTTTCACGTGTGCAGTGTAGGGTGCTTGTAAAAGAGTGGCCCATGAAGTTCCCATATTACAGCAGCTCGTCGTAGCATCGAAAAAGCACCAGCAAGCAACATGCTTGCCTGCTTCATGATGGAAGCATACCGAGAATAGCCCAAGGAAAAACAGACTCTTAGCCCAAGGAATGTAAATTATATGTATTATGTAAACAGCAAAGGAGACTGTGTAACAAAGTTAAAATTATCTGAGAGTAAAGTTTTGTTTCATGTGACCCGCTTGTATTAACAATGATCGGGAATCATATGCCCAACAACATAGTTAACCATGTTTCCTCATATACCATTTCTGTGACTAATATTGAAGTACGCTTTGAGTCTCGGAAATGGAATACGATGCGAACAATGTTGTTTAAATTCTTATCCACAAAGAGGATGACAGAGACACATGTTACAAAATAAAAAACTGCAGTATGCGTTACATCTTACGTATGG
The DNA here is from genome assembly GCA_035048345.1 of Echeveria elegans. Classification (NCBI taxonomy): domain Eukaryota; kingdom Viridiplantae; phylum Streptophyta; class Magnoliopsida; order Saxifragales; family Crassulaceae; genus Echeveria; species Echeveria elegans. The sequence goes on from JAWWMW010100640.1 coordinate 8,065, forward strand.
AAGTTATTCTGACCCTTAATTTCGCCATTCCTTTTCCTCCACAACACGACCCTCATACATACGGCCAGACTCGAGCAAATGAATTGACGCACGGAGAACCTGTGCAGCACTATAATTAGGAACCAGATCAAAATGTACCATGAGAAGCATCTTTATTTCGCATCAAGCTACTCCTTTTTGACGAATCACCCGAAATCCAAAAAGGAAAGTGTTCTGAGTATATTTTTTTATGAAAAGTGAACACTAACGACATGTGTCGATGTCGAACAACATTTTATCAAGCATCTAATTGTGTATTTACATTTACAATCATGTGCAATAAGCTAAGGAATACAGATAATCACCCAACACACAAACATCAAGATGAAAGCATCTGAGCTAATATAAGCCGAATAACAGCATAATCGAAAACTCACTAGACAAAAAGTAAGGTCAAATATCGGCGCATACCATCGGCGATCGGCCAATTTCCGACGACTCTTATCGAAAATCAAGAACCCTAACTTCATGAGTCGCCCTTTCCGCTTTGTGCTCAAACCAGATTTCCCGCCGTCAGGACTTCCCCGTGTCGTGTAATGGGCCTAGTAGTGCTTCTTCATAGGCCCGGCCCAATCTCTAACTTGCTCTGTTTTTTCTTCAATGTTATCGCAATAAATAGCGAATGTGGTGGTGGCGCTGAGAAGTCATTCATGATACTCAGGGTCAAGGGTTCGGATCCACTCGAAAAATAGATATTCATAGTTTATAATCATATGAATCGTAGTCGGAATTGAATGGCCCATTTACTATTTGGAAAAGAAAATATATGTTCGACGTGTTTATGTTTACAACACTTAAAGTCAACGGGCTGCAAGTGAGTCGAGCTAAGTCGAGTTTTGCAAAATTCGAACTCGACTCGTTTACATAATGCTCGACTCAAACTCGACTTAAAACTCGTCAAACTCGAATCGAAAACTTATTATGCTTTGGAATTTGATCAAGCTCGTTTTAAACTTGTTTACAAATTAAGCATATAAAATTCATATCCTTTCCTTACTCACTACTAATTACAAAATAACAAACAAAATCAAATTTATGTTCTCAAACTTCACCAGATATCTATTCTTAAAACGACGAGTTGTTTACGAGTATAAATGAGTCGGATATGGCTTTTGTCAAGCTCAAATGGACCATGTGTTTTCAAGAACAGAGGACTTTTGGTGCACGCATCTATCTGTATTTTTTCTGAGTTTATGAATGGTACCTGTTCGCACTCGACCCACTCACTGTAGATGTTTCCTAGAAGAAATGTGCACACTAAAATGCCATATATTTCAAGAAAATGACGACACAAGACAGCTACCCTTGGTGGAGTAATATCCTCCAATCCAAAAATGTATACAGTATGAGTACGAAGAGAGATATGACTACATCCAAAAAGAAGGCAACCGATGGAGCGAAAATAAACATGGTTTCCGTCTTTTGCAAGTAAAACTAAAACCTTCGAAAGCTTGATCAATGGAAAGACTTGGATTATACCCGGATTTCGTTTTTTCATTATCAGTTGATAAGGTTCAAAGTATTTTATGGAAATATTTTTATAGATAAGTTTTGTAAAAAAATCTATATATATTTTATTTTATTGTGCGTTATACAATAAAAAAGATCCACTGTTGACTTATATTAACTTAACTAATTAATAGAAACCGAACTAGAACTGGATATATTTAGCTTTTCTGAGAGCCATTTGAATCAATAGAATACTTGATTCAAATGGCTCTTGACGACTGCAACTAAGATTTCTTAGATTTTTTTATCTACCCCATTTTATATCTCTAATCGGTAGACCTTTTTTTATTCAAGTAGATGTTAATTGAAATGAACCATAACTATGTAGCCCTATTCCTAACAGATTGACCCCAAAATAGCATATCCAAATTATAATAAAGCCCATAGAAGCTACAATTGCGGAATTTTCAACTTTTCTATTTGTATTTGTTCGAGTATGTAAATAAATCGCGAATATAGTCCACGTAATAAAGGCCCAAGTTTCTTTTGGGTCCCAATTCCAATATGATCCCCAGGCCTCATTAGCCCAGACTGCTCCGGAAAGAATCCCTATAGTTAAAAAGAGAAACCCTAGACTAATAACACGATAACTCCAATGATCCAATTGTTGAATCAATTGGGATCGATAAAAATTTTTATCCGAATCAAACGAGGTGCTTTGTAAAACATTCCCTCTTTTATTCATGTATTGGATCTGACCAAAGTAAAATAACTCAGTAAAAAAAAAATGGCTGTTAGCAAAAATTTGGATATCTTTTCTAAATGTAACGACTAGAAGAGATACTGATAATAATGATCCACATAAAAGAGCTGCATAACCCAATAACATCATACTTACATGCATCATTAACCACTGGGATTGAAGAGCCGGTACTAATACTGTAGATTGATGCATTTTAGTTAACAGACTCGAAGTGGCAAATGCTTGAGTAAAAATAGCACTCGGTGCAGTTATTACGCGTAATTTTTTTTTTTTTAAATATGGAAACATATGAATAATGGAGAAACTCCACGCAAGGAAAATTAATGATTCACATAAATCACTTAATGGAAAATGTTGTGAATAAATCCAACGAATAAGTAATAATCCTGTTAGACAGAAAAAAATTGCTATTAGACCTCTTTCAGACGAATTTGAGAGTCCTTTTATTTCATCGACAACTAAGCTTATCAAATAAATTGTAATTACAATTGAAACAAGGGAAAAAGAAATATGAGTTAATATATGTTCTACAGTAAAAAATATCATATCCATTTTTAAAATAAGGTATCGGAATTGAATTCATTATAGGACTTATTGTATCTCTTTTAGAAGAGAATATGCCGCCACTCGGATTCGAACCGAGATGC
>JAWWMW010100662.1:0-10960 GCA_035048345.1 Echeveria elegans
TCACATAACATAAATTGTCTTAAAAACCATAATAACTACCAAACGGGAAGAACAATATGGGACGGAGGGAGTACAATACAGCATTAGTAAAAAACATCAGCATGATGTGAGCAGTGTGCCATTTGGCCCATTTTCCATTTAGGATCTTTGCAATGTGTCTTTAACATTAACTGAGTACTCATATCTTTATGGTGGATAATATGAATGATGAAATAGCTGGCCGAATTATGCTAGTGCCTTTTTTCATTGATCAAACATGCACATATACTTATTTTGACATTGATCTTACATACCAAATCCACTAATAGTGTCCGACACTCTCTCTTCTATAAATGCATAAACAAGGAGTTAGTTATATGATTGATCTTAAACAATTGCAAAATGAAACTATAGAAAAAAGTTCATATGAATTAATAAAAGAATGACAGGTCCATAATAGTTGTCTGATTATGTTTATAAATTATAACGATAGTATCTGTGATTTTAGCAAATGGTTTTGTCGATTAATCGGGTGACTCCGGCACAGACAAAAACGTTAGTTTGATGATAAATTAGTTGGCCAGGGTACCTACTGAGTACAATATATAACAAGTAAGCAATTTTCATTCCAGAGACTTGTCCTTGTGTGGTTGCAGTTTCACTTCATATTACACAAACAAAAAAGCCATGTATCTTGTGTCCTTGAAGTATTGAAATAAAAAAAAAGTTTCAAAGGGGAGGATACATCATACATGGATGGATGTATTGGGCTCACAAGTGTTGAGGCCCATTGGGCTTATAGGTATTTTACATGCATTAACAAGCCACGCTGGGAAAACACAGCAAAAGCTCACAGCCTCTATGACTCTGAACTACGATATATGGAAATTTTATGGTTTCTCAAGTTCCCTTTGCTGAGACTTTGTAGTGGCACATCTTGTTCTTGAGACATTTCACTAATATATTCACCGAGTCAATGCCTGAAAGAACCAAGTACAATAATATTGTGAAATTATTGGACATATACATTCTATTTTCAGTTAGTTTTTGACTCGCATACCGGCTATATAAGCACCATGAACGTATCCATTGTAGTCTTTGCTTGTGTGTTCTCCGGTGAAGTAAACCCTCCCAACTGGTGCCTGATTCAGTATATGCATACGAAATATAAGCGTTTAGCTAGGGTTACCGAACATTGCCTGAATTCATACACAATTAATCCACAATTCACATTGTTGCTTATTACCCCAAGTCGGTCATATTCAGTAATGGTGACACAAATAGGCCAATTTGAGAAAGAGCCCCTGTAAAATCTGTTTGACCACCATTTTGGGACCAAGATATCGGTGGGTTCAGGAATGTTTTTCCCAAACATGTCCCTCGAAACGCCCATGATTTCTACTTGGGTGTCTGAATCAGATTGTTGCTCAATCCTCCTTGATTCTTCATCGGTTATGGTGACAAGGAGCACATTAGATCCTGGGTACTGCGCTTCAAAGTCCTAAACTAAATACTCAGATTTATAAGCAATGTTAAGAGGTTTACCTATGAAAAACTCAGACATCTTCTAGTATTAATTTTCAGCAAATGAACCCAAGACTTTAGGTGCAATAGTCATAGACCATCTCAAGTGTTGAGTTATTTAAACTAAGTTTGAGCTAGCCCCTAAAGTCCTTGAGTGTCTCAGGCCTATCCGCATATGTAATGTGTTTGAGGTCTTCCTTGCTGCCGGAACTTGGTCTGAAATGGCTGAAATTGAAGCAGACATTGGCTGGAAAAATGGAGCAGGATGCATTTGAGTGCAAGCCATGGTTTGGTTTTTTAAATGAAGATGTTGTTGTGTGCTTGTACAGACGAGAAAGCTTTTGAAAGCGATATGGGCTCAGGCCCAAAGTTGGCAAAAGGAAGGACAGCCGGGCGCGTTACTTGTGGGTTTAAAAGGAGCAGGAAACGTCGCCGTATCAGTGCTTCTTCTTCCTTTTGAGCAGAGCGTGTTTTGCATAAATTGGGAATTAGGGTTCAGTCTGTTTCAGAACGAGCGTTTTCAGAATGCGAACCAGAAAAGAATCCACAGAGCAATTTGAGCGAGCGAGTAATCAATTGAGAGAGGGCAAGACTGCATGATGATGCCGTGAGTGTTTTTGAGCAAAGATTCGACGTGTTGGAGTAGTATCGAAGTCCATAGCAACGGAGGTGTGCAGAACTGATGGCTTGGTGCTCGAATTCGGTCTAAGTCTCAATCCAGTCGGCTAGTCGAGGTGTATTTACTTCAGTTATGTGTCTAGCTTCTAGTTTGAGTTTGTTCTTGCTAGAGTTGATAATCAGTCTTGGATTGTAATGAACCGATTGAATGCTTGTGTATTGTCTTGGCTTGCTTTAATGATTTCGTTCTCAGCCTTTGCGGCTGAGATTCGTGGTTTCCTCCGGGTTCTCCGGTACTACGTAAAATTTCGCATGCATTTACTTATTATTTTCTTGTTTTTGATTTTGCGGAAAATTAAAAAGTTAAGGAACTTGATTGATAAGTTCAAAAACTAGTTTTAGGTTGATTATATCGACTAGAATAGTTCATCACCAAGGGGCGTAGTTGGAACCCTAAATTAGAATGAAGGCAAATTTAGTACCGTGGTCAGTTAATTAACCGGAAGAATATATAATTGTGTGGTACTGTGGTGAAAGCTGATTTTCATTTTTAGTCTAGCCAGGGTTTGCCGATGGTACTAACTTGTTTTTGAGACGTTGTGCCGCTAAAATGTAAATGTCCTCCGACTTACGAGCTGCCAAATATGTTGAAACCCTGGATACTCCTTCACTGACTTTGTCAGCAAAATCCATTGTCTTCTCTTCTGTACAGTTTCTTGCTTCATCAAGCCACCTCTTTAAAAAAAATGTCATTTAATAAGTTATTATGATTTTAAGAAACATAGGGTTTTTTGTAAATAACGTGTAGTACAATGTAATTCGACCAGTAAGACTTACTGGTCGTACGTGTTTGCAGACAAGTTTGCATAGTCAATGAAGAATGTATTGAGATTTAGATCAGTGGTGACCATTGGCCAAACAGGGTTCATTTGAGGACCACCAACTCCTTCAACCAAGTTTGCTCCTAGCTCAACCGAAACTCCTGCAAATTCTCCTTCAGAATCCGACCTCCGAGTCTGTGGTCGCTTCCAAGTTCCAAGATCAAGATCAATAAGTCAGTTGAGTATCATAAAATTTTAGATACAAGAGTGGACGAGTCACCAAAGCGAGTGCGAAGTGACATAAACTTAAATCATTTAAATTTTAGGAATTTAGTTCGAGCCGAAAGTCAGGGACTTGAAAATACAAATTTAAGCTAAACTTTAGACTTTTTTGAGTCGAATTTGTGCATCATAAAATAGTTTTAAGTTATTAGCTTTGTTTAAAATGAGTTTAAACAATGTTTGTGTTTTCATGAAAATAGCACATCTTTAAATAAAGACCATCAATTAAAACATGCGTATATTCATTATAAATATGATTTTCAGGCTAATATTGTTGGATTTTTATTTCTTTGTGTCAGGTTATGTCATTCTTCTTTCCTTGGGGATAGGTTATGCATTTTGTGTTAGTTAGGTTTGTATTTCTCATTAGTTCAGGGTGGATTCTGTATTTTCCCTTTCTTTTATTTCTCTGTTTCCTCTTTTCAATTAAAAAAAAGTTCGAAGTTTTTGACCTGGCCGCCGTCCGCCATTCTTCATTTTCCTTTTCCGATGTGTTTGCTCGTCGAGCGTTCTTACTCCGTTGGCTCATTTCTCACAAATATATATGTACTTTATAAAAATATTTTATACGGTCTTTTTGAACGAGCACGGCGTAGGCCAAGTTTTGACATATAAAAAAGTGGTAATAATATTGAAATGACGCTCTAAAGTATGTTCATAGTGCTCGACACCCTCGCAAAGAGTCCTGGATCCGTCACTGAATGCATGAATCACAGCTTATACATGCGTGGTGGCCGGCGTTTACATGCCCGTGAATAGCCCTCACCCGCTGGGAGGTACTTTACATGCCCAGCTTACACTTGAAATTAATACTTTCTCTTAAGATTAATAAACAAGAATGTTTGAAGGTAACCCGATAAGCAGCTATGTGTACGATTTTTTGTGTTTTTTTAAAGGCCAGAAATGTGGCTTAGAGCAGTGTTCCAATTCCTATTAAGGCCACTTGGACACCGTCGAAGAGCTGTGCATGCATCGGCGGAGCTTGTGACTTTAAGAGAACCAAGATCGGAGAAACCTCAACGGCAACTTCAAAAGCCATAGATAGTACTAGGCTGTTAGCTAGTCAGATTGGTACTTTTTGATTCCGAGTGAGTTGTGAGTTGTCGGAGCCATGGGTTTTGTTGGCCTTTTCATTGAACATAGCCCATGCTCGACAGCCCGAGTGCTTGATCCACTGACATACTGCTTGTGAATTAGTTATAGCTAACAACTTAACAATACGGAGGGGAGAGAGTTTTAACATGTGATTTCGAGACTGAATGCTGCTCAGGGTCCAGAATCATTTTCATTATGTGCAGCTGAATGTCAACAATCCACATTTTCTTATTATGCAAAGGCGTATTACGGAAGTGTTGAATACGAAGCCTCTGGAGATTTCTTCCATGCTTGAAGAGGCTGCGAATGTATGAATCTAAAAAGGAAGCAGACCGAGGTTGATTAAATTGATAAGCTGTTAGACCATGAGATACCGCCTGGAAAGGATGCGGTATATGCGGCGGACGCAGAGTTGGGAATGGACTGGATTGATGTATTTTTTTTTTAAACAAAGTTCAGAAACAGAGTAAAATGGGACTGGAAAAATATTACTAAACCAAACATTATTGGGCTTGACTACTAGTAGTATCATATGAGCTGCTTGATTCCAAGTCCCTCAAAACCAAACAGCATGCAGCAGAATTTATTAGTGCAAAATGCAGAAGAGAAACACACATACACAACAGAAACGCTGTTATCAAAAACAGCTTAAGAAACAAACAATCTGGAATCAGCTTATGCAGAAAACACTTTACTCCTTTTCCCAGAGGTCAAATACACCTTTAACAAAATCATAGTGTGCGCCTCTTAGAGCAATCTTCCCGTCATCCACTGCCTCTTTCACAAAAGGATAGCTCAATAGATTATCTAACGATACATTCACTGCTTCCTGAAATTTCATCAAAACATATCAGGCATAATTAGATGGCATCTCTCGACAGGTATGTATGGCATCAAAACATATCTAAGGGTAACCCGGACACACAATCGATTTGAATATTAGTTTTGTAACTTGCCTTCTCACAGTTGGTGCATTGGTCTGTCAATGGCAGATCACTGTGGTTTGATTGCACCTTCATTTTGGCGGGCTGACAGATTTTGACCCAATCTTCAATGAAATGACTGTAAATAAACAAGGGAAAGAGAAGTGATCTTAGTTTATAAATGATTCATAGGCTTAAACAAGTAACAAAGGTCATAAAACAATAGGAATAATAAAGGAAAGTCATCTAAACTTGATTTCCTCAATAGCAATTTAAAAAGTCTGTCCTTTTGGCTGTTAGTTGAATAAGCAAATAAGCATTTTAAAAGGACGGCCAAAGCCCAAAAGTTGTTCAAATCCTGATGCTTATCCCAATCTTAGTTATAAAAGACTAATCTTATTATAGACTTGTTTTGCATGTGGTAATTCCGGGAAGAAAAAAAACAAGAAACAAAACCAAACCAAAAAGAAGAACCAGTATTTCTGAAAGACAGATCAGGTCATCTTGAATTCAAGCCAACCGATACTATACATGATTAGCAACCAATTTTACTAAAAGGCTGAAAAGCAATCTTCTGATACGAATTTTCAGGATACCCACATCTGTCACTCTATAAACATAACTGGTCAATAAAATACAATTATGATTTTAGATAAAAACAAGTTCCTCGGCCAAACTAATATGATTCTTGTATTCTTTGTATCAGATCACCGTACCACCTTATCATTAAAGAAATGATGGCACCAGAAAGAGTCTAAATGCAGTGAACACAGAGTTTCACTGCCAGACTTATCATTTGCAAAGCTTCTTTTTATTTGTCATAAATAAACTTGTTAAAAAGCCAACGTTGAAACAGAACAACAGAACTATTGAGTTTATTTGTTTGTTTAAACAGAACTATGACTTTGAGTAGCTGCTATCTTCAACTAGTCACAATTATGAAATACAGAAAAGAAAACGTTTGAAATTCCAACTCATCAAGAGTAGGTGACTAACCTGTTAGTGGAGCCATCGTCTGTGATGGACATGAGCCCCTTAATACCCCCACAACAACTGTGGCCTATGACGACAATGTTTTCGACCTACATGCCCATGAAAAGAAATCACTGTGAAATCAGAAACAGTGACATTATATATGGTGTTGGTAATATTGCATTTAGCTCCAACTTGGAATGGTTCGTAGTTAAGATTCCATTGGCATTTTACATTTACTATGATTGCGATCAAATCAATTTCAGGTTATTACTTCAAAAATGCGTAGCAGCCTCACATTAACTTCACTTTTCCCTATTCAATATGAAAACCCTGATAATGTGTTGTAGAATTCCCTAACACTTTGGTAAAGAGAAAGAGTCCAGAACATAGCTTTAACTTTAATTTTGGTGGGTTCTTTAAATAATTTATTATACCCGTGACATCCTTTTCCCACATTATATTGCCCCACAAACAGATTTGAAAAATAACCAGGGTAATATTGAGTTATAAACACACTAATACTGCAATATTTGATTGCAGCTACAGCTAACCTTCAAGTGAACAACTGCATATTCAATTGCAGCTCCCACGCCAGAGTACTTGGTCTGCAACAAGCAAAGAAAGGGTCAGACAAATAGTTTAAGGCTAGTGTAATTACTCCGAACTAGTGGTATTTTAGATATCAATCCAGTGACGCACAAACTGCGGATAGATTATTGTGAGAATGCAAAGTTATATGAACTGGATCAGCTTATTTTATGGTACATTGCCATGTTCCTTGGAAAGAATATCAGTCTCTTTAATAATGGTTAGGCAGAGTGCAAAGTAACAAGTCCATGTTTAAAATAATACCTGGCAATAGGGTGGAACCATGTTGGCAATGTTACGAACAACAAAAGCCTCGCCCGGTTGGAAATCCAGAATGTGCGAAGGGCAGACACGGGAGTCGGAGCATGCAAATACCAAAAACTACAAACAAAATAGTTAAGAGCTGAGGAACTATTGATGAATCAAGCATACGGATATTATTACTAAAGTTGCATCTAATCATTTCAACCGACAAGGCATATTCTTATAGACATTGGATACAGGACTTGAACAAACCACTTGCATTTGCATCATATAAGTGGTATAAAAGTCCCGAAATAATGGAAACTCACTATGATAGATAAGAATATGTCGCAAGCACAAATGTCGTATCCTAGTATTTATTCAAATTGCAGACAATTTTATAGATAAGACTATGTAGCAAGCACGGCACAACTGTCGTTATCCTAGTATCTATTAAATTGGCAAAAATTCTTCATGTTACAAAATTGATCTCTACAACATGTATCTTGATGGTGCTCAAAAGTTGAATGTCTGGTCCAACATGGAGGTCATTTTGTGACCCACCCATACCAACAAGTCAACCACAACATCCATTTGCTAATATTAAATCCTAATATTAGAGAAAGTTTGTTCTAATATTTTTCCAGAATCACCAGTAGTTGAAATCACGCCATAGCTATGCCACATTAATATAATCTTAGGAATGAGAAATTGAAGGTTAATAGCTAGGCAAGACAACGCTCGTATAGCTTTACAAACAATGCCATTTTTTATCAAAGCACTACTCTGGAAATTTCTCAGAAAGCAGCATTTCAACTAACCTTAGGACTCTGCCCTGTGGCAAGCTCACCAAATAACTTTGGGTTTGTCCTGCATACACAAATATGAAGAAGATCAGTGTAAAATCACACATGAGTAAAGTTCAACTGGGCAAATGAAATTTCTGTGACATCCACAAAAACAATGAGAACATTATTAAACAAACGTCAATGTGTCAGCTAACTACTGTAGCACAAACTGCAGAGGAGTAAAAACTGGTCAGAAATGATAAGCAAAGTGCACATTTCAGGTAACTTGTATCAAAGGCCTATAGATATCACATTGATAACTCTAATTAACTATCAGCATAAAACAATGTGATATCTGAACTCCAACCACTTTAAATGAGAAGTCCAGACTCATAGGGGCAGAGCAGTAAATTTCACAATGACGGATAGGAAAAGAAGAAGATAACAACAGAACAAAAGCATATTCCATCGATTACTGGACCTGAAAAACTACTTTAATTACGTTCCACATACTCGTATTTTTGTGTCTTGAACCGTTCGAACCCACTCTTGAGCCGACGAACCGGTTCAAACGGTTCAACTTCGTCAGTCCTTCCCAGCTCAGCCGTTATCTGCTTGATCTTGGCGGCCGCCACATCCTCCAGGCCGCTCTTCTCGCTACAATCAGACCGAACCAAACCAAACATGAGTAAACGAAACGCGGATGGTGCCGGTACCAAAAATTTTGACCGGTTGGTCAACGATCGATATCAATCCATCCACCTACCTGAGAAGCTTCTTCAGAGCTGCGATTGACTCGTCCACAGACGCGCTCTTCACCACCGCGTCAGGCGCCATATCCTCAACCTGCAGAAATTCCATATACACTTCAGACAAACGCATGCGACGGATCGCACTCCAGTATCCACAAAATCAATAAATCGAGTCAAAATTAATTGATGAACGCAACGACAACACACCAACAACCACAATGATCGTAAATAAAAAAATCGAACGCTAAAGCGACGAACACAAGCGCGTTACGGCGTTGCGTGAATCGTATGTATAAGAAACAAAGAGATTAACGAAAGAGGAAAGGATCTTTCGGCGCGACGGATTGTGTACGGAATCGTACCTTACTTTTTGTTGTGTGGAATGAAATTGAGCAATCGGAAGGGAATGATTAGGCCGTCTCTCACTTCCTGCGCTTTCGCTGGTGACTTGTGGATGAGCGTAGTAGCGGAAAGGAGTAAGATTTTTATAGACGCGGACGAGGTGGTGCTAATCACTGGATTAATTAAGCTTTAATTAAATTTAATTAATTAAATCGGAGGCTGATTGTTATTTGGGTGCCTGATGTAACAAATAATTAAAACGAATGGGTCAAAGTGTATATATGCTGTGCGCTTATCAATCGGGTAACAGACGGTGCACGGTTTGATGAAAATGATCCATCTGAAAGGTGACACGTGTAGATGCTGTATTAGATTACGGCATCTGACGGCCAGGATTTTATTACAAGCAGTTGTGTGTTTGGATGTTAGTGGCGGAAGTTTCGGTACACAGAAGTCAACTTTTGTGGACGTCAGCGATTACTTGGGAAGAACGACGGTTGGTTTTATAAGGGCAAGTGCAATATCAAAAGCTAAAACTCATATTAGCTTCATTTCTAATTTTCTTTCTAATTTAGCTTAATCCATAAATAAATAAGCCAAATTTATATACATTTAAATTTATGACTTTTAACTTATAGCAAACTCCATAAAAGAAGTATAAATCTATTTATCTCTATCTAATATAGCTTTTGGATATTGCATATCACTATTAAAACAAATTTATATGATCCTTTCTATTATAGGTAATAATATAGATTTTGACTCATTCCATTGGAGATGCCCTAAGATTTGTTTGATTGAGGGAAAAAGTGAGAAAAATAATTTTTCTATTAGAAAGTTGTAAGTAAAATTTGATCTCATTTTGCATTTTTTTTTCATTTTTTACAATCAAATATACATTTTATTTTCACTCAAAATTTTTCTTTAATTTTTTATTTTCTCATTTTTTTTCCGCAATCAAACGGAACCTATACAAAATATTATTTACTTTATTATTTTATTTTGGAAAATATATAGCATAACCTGCACCATAATTACACCCTACAATGTATTTTAATAGGATCTTGTCATCTTGATCAAAGAAGTTGCAAGGAAATGACACCCTACAATGGATTTTAATGGGATTTTAGTCAAGAATATGAAAATAAATACACTCTATAAAAGAATTTTAATGAGATGCTGGTCAAGAATTTTAAAAATTATTGTATCCTATTTACAGTGTTGGGGAATAGAATAATCTATCTATCCTAATAATAGATTAATGTTCTCGACACACGAATAACAATCATTCACTTTTCCTCACTAATTCTTTCATTTTCCTCACTAAAGATTCATTGCAATAAGACAAAAATGCCACTTCTCACCTCCTTATTTACACTATATGACATCCATCACTATTCATTCATATTTGATTGTATTTGCCTGTATTTGATCGTATTTGATCACGTAGATTTCAAAAAAATTATAAAATTAAGAATCATAAAAATTATAAATTATAAATGGAGCGAAAAATATTGTAAAACTTAATTAAATCAAATGAAGACATCAAAAAATTTCTATCGGGACGACGAAAGTGCAACAAATATGTACATATATTGATTTCTTTAGCAGGCGAAAATAGCGAGCCTGATCATTTTTGGGACGCGTGTTCTGACATTATTAAGTTGCAGAAGATTTTTTTTTATACTAAGATAATGTGATAATTAATTATGTCAATGACCAGGCTAAATTTGAGATAAACAAAAATACTTGAAGGGTGACTAAAAATGGCTGATTCAGTCACGAATTGCTATGCAAAAAAGCCAACTATGCGATTTCATTTGCCTAAAACGAGAATGAAGGGCCAGAACTTAACAAGCTTATCAAGAGCTAGACATGTTTGTTTGTTAACTTTTTTTAGGGACTGGAAAGATACGAAAAACTGGAAGGTGGAGCGAATGTTGCCCTTTCGAGTATGATGGTGTTAATAGTGGATTTGGAGCTGCTGGGGCATTATTGCATAGCTAGCACTTAAGCTAGAAGATAAGGAT
>JAWWMW010100672.1:0-10960 GCA_035048345.1 Echeveria elegans
AGAATAAGGCTAAACTAGAATTAAAAAAATGAATAGAAATATCCATAAACAAGAATAAGAAAAAATAGGAATAAGTTTAACCTAGAATAAAGAAAAATATGAATAGGAATAAGCATTAAACGGATAAGGAAAAATTGAAATAAGACAAAAGCAGAATAAGATAAAATAGAAATATGATAAAAAAAATAAAAATATTCATTTAAATTCGGCTCGCACGACACCAAAAATTGAGTCCCGCCCCTATTTGACCGATACGATTGCGCATACGGAACGACGCATTCGATCGAGACGACGAGCGGTACACTTGTAACGTGCATAAAAACAAAAACTACTACTTAGATTTCTTATGCCAACCTTGATAGCTTGCAGAAATGTAAGTTATTTAATTTCCAAACCTAACAGGTAACAGCTACCAGAAAAATGAAAGATATTCAAAATTTCCATAACATAGAACTAGCAGAAACGAATGCTATTCAAAGAACTGACACTAAAAAAGCAGCTTTCAGAATACAGAAAACTCGTTCATACTCTCATACAGAACCAACAACTCGCAAGAAAAACATTCAAGTCATGTTCTAATTCAGCACAGGTGATGGAGTCAAGGAATGTTTCAAATATTTTGCTTCAGATCAAGCTTGGTGCACAAATGGGTTGCTGCATTTACCTCTTAAGGCCCCACTGTGCAATTGCTACATTTTTCTATCCATTTCTCTGTTAAGAGGCATCTCCGTGTTTCCTCAGGTACTTCAAGCTCTTGTGATAACTGAGCTAAACCAATGCTGTGAACTAGATGAACAATTCCTACTCAGATTTAAACATCATGAGCTGACTTTTATACTGATCAGATCTGTTTTCGACCATCTCATGCAACAAGTGTCAAGCTTATGGTTTCTACTTTCTACCTTACACATATGATGCATTCGATTCATTATTCAATCCACCCTTACAGTTACAGTCTTGTGGAGACAATGCCGGTTGTGATTCTCCGAATGACAACTTCATAACTCTACCAATTCCTCGACGTGCTGATGAAATAACTAGGGCTTTCAGAGACACCTTTCGTGATCGCATCAAAGACAGTAGACAACAACGAACAAGAGATTATCGGCACTCAACTTTCACTTCCATCATTTTCACTCTGGCCTGGCACAACCTCCATTACCGGTGCAATCAGGATAATAACCTCTGACAGCTCAGAATCGACTTCCTAATGATTCCATATTGCAGTCTGCTGGTCACTCTAAATCTACCTGTTTATTTTTATCTTACACAAACTTCCGCTGTGACGGCCACGAAAAAATGTGTTTTCGATTCTGATGTCTTAATTCGATTCCTCGCAAACTTTCCAACGTTTACCGCTCCATTCTTAATTTTAAATTGAGAAAAAGACAGCTATTTGACTATGAATCCTATTATCATGCTTTTCCGGCGACCCTTACTGTCCAAATTTTGCACCGTGCAGCAGCGAAGACAGGCAATGATTCCGTGCAGCGAAGATCGACAAAGACCCTCCTTCCAAGTTTTTCTTCTTATGCGGCCATCTTTGGGAGTCTCTAATCTCTGCTTTCGGTATCTAAATTCAAATTTCTATATTTTTAGCGTAAACTATGTGTTACAAGGTTTCTTAACATATTTTCTTCATATATTGATTCCCTATGAATAAAAAGATATGATTTTTCACAGTTTTCTAATATGTCAACTTTGCGAAAAACTCTAGAATTGTCTGCCATCTTTTCCGTCTTCTGCAGTCATCTTGAGTTTGTAATCTGTCCTTTCAGTATTCAAGTTTATGTTTTTATATTTTTAACATGTAGTATATGTTACGAGGTTTCTTAAGATGTATTCATAGCATATGGGATCCCTTATGGTAAAAAGATATTGTTTTTCAAAGTTGTTCTCTAACATGTGAACTTTGCGAAAAACTGCAAATTCGTCTGCCCAATTTTCCTTCTTCTCCAGCCATCTTTGTGAGTATCTAATATGTGCTTTTGGTATCCAAATACATGTTTTTATAATTTTAGCATATACTTTATGTTGCTAGGTTTCTTAAAATGTATTACTCATATACTGATTTTTTTACTAAAAAGATATGATTTTTCAAAATTGCTCACTAATATGTAGACTTCGCAGAAAAATTGCAGATACGCCCGCCCAGTTTTCCTTCTTCTGCAACACTCTTTGTGAGCCTCTAATCTATGCTTTTGGTATCCAAATTCATGTTTTTATATTTTTAGCATATCCTATGTATTCTAGATTTCTTAAAATGTATTCGTTATATTCTCAAAATTTACGAATTAAAACATATGTTTTTTTTCCAAAATTGTTCGCTATGAACTGTGAACTTCCCATTTTTTGATGTTAATTTTTTTCCCGATTTTCCACAGATTTACTTAAGCTACAAAGGGAGAGTCTTTACAATTATTAATTATAATAAGGTATGATCAATACATTTTTCTGTTGATCTCATATTTAATATTTCTTGCGACATTTTAACAATTTTCTTAATATTGTTTTCCTGTCATCTGATGTTTTGTAATTACTTAAAAATCCATATTTATCATTTAATTTTTCTTTTGTATAATTTTTAATGATATCATTTTTTTGTTTTAGTGTATGATTTTATAAAATTGTATATGACTTATTACATTGATGAGTTTTTTTACGTATCATTATGCGATTTTTAGTGTTAACCATTTACAGTGAACAATATCAAAATGCATGTTTGATTGTGTGCATAAAATTTTATATAATATTGTTTCAAGAAAAATCGTGGTATCTCAATT
Source organism: Echeveria elegans (assembly GCA_035048345.1). NCBI lineage: Eukaryota > Viridiplantae > Streptophyta > Magnoliopsida > Saxifragales > Crassulaceae > Echeveria > Echeveria elegans. The sequence continues at coordinate 2,784 of JAWWMW010100672.1, forward strand.
TACCGTCAACAATTTTCATGCACGGGTATAACTGTTCAGCTAGTATGAATAATTGTTATTCGGCAATTTCAATTAGTAACGTGTTATTATTAATTACTTCAATTATCCTTAGGCTTAATTCAGTTAAGTCACTTTACAATTTTTTTCCGATAATGGATTATAGGGGTACAATTAATCGTACAAGATATACTGACATAAGTACCTAAAGACTAATTAAAGCGCGAGTTTCAAAAGAAATCAATACCCAAAACAAACATTAAACCCACAAGATTTAAAGAATCTCGGGCAATGAAACGTCACGTGGCTCATCAAGCATCGCGACACAGCAACCCCAGAAAACGGCGACCCTTCGACTTCACCACCCTCCGACCAGCGACCCTTCAGCTCCTTAACAGCGCTATGGCCACACCAGAGCACGACCACCGGGGACGGCGCTACAGCCACACCATTGCACGACCACCCAGTCCTTGTCCGAGGGAGGAAGATGCTACGACGCCGACCCATCCAAACTTCTATAGCTACTCCCACGCTGACCCTCAAACGGTGACCTTACAACCTCAACACCTTTCAACCAGCGACCCTTCAGCACCGCGACAGAGCTATGACAACACCAGAGCATGAAACCAGGGATGACGCAGCGAAAACACCAGAGCGCGACCTCCAGACCTTGCCGGATGGAGGAAGATGCTACGACGCCAACCCAACCAAACCTCCATTAACTACTCCCACGTTGGCCCGTACCCCATCATCCCGTCCTACTCCCCAACCAAGCCCGTCATCCAATCTCGGCCACCAACGGACGACAAAACCCAAACATGTGCAAACACAAGATGGTATGATGTTACCCTTCAACCCAAAGCACACCCAAGACGGCAACATGGCTTCAGCCTCAGGCTGAGTAGCTCAAATCCACGTCAAAGGATTGTTCATCTACGACGAGGCTTAGAATAGGTCCGACGGAATGCATGACGAGTCCAGGTCCCGATACACCAAATAGACTCCAATAAACACCAAATAGACACAAAAAGAACACCAATTAAACAACTCTCATAAGTATGAAACTTAGAGAAAATACAAAAGCTTTCATAAGTATGAAAACTTAGAGAAAATACAAAAGTCTCACCTAAGACGAAACTTAAGGAGAAAATATATGTGAAAATGCAAGAAAAACTACACAAAATTCCTAGGGTAGAGGAAAGAAACCACCCCGTGTAGGAGTGGCTCCTCCTCCACGCGAGGAAGATGGCGGGCGTTTGTAGAGGTTTTCAAAGAGGAGAGATTTTGTCCGGGGTAGAGGAAAGAATAATATGAAAGAGAAATAGTTGGACTTTTTCAAGTCACTTTACAATTAAGCACTAAATAATAGGGTTACTTAATCCCCAATTTTCAAATAAAGTTGTAGCGGTGGTACGGTACGCTAGCGTGGCGTAACATTGCATCACTCAGTCGATAGGAGTCCCCATTGTACCCGCAAACCAAAGCAAGTCATCGGCTTCCCCAAAATGCCCCTCCGCCAAAACTGAGCTGGTCAATTCGTCGAACACCTTCGCAGCACCAACACTACCACCAATGGCCACTGCGGCGACGCTCTCGCTTCTTCCATCTTCATTCGGATTCAGTAATCCGGACCGGAGTAACTCTTATTCTTCAACGGCTTCGTTTCCGTCGTCATCGTCATCCGTATTTTTCAATGGCGGAACGTATCTTTACTCCGGAAAACCCTGTCTATCGGTGCTGATTTCTTCTCGGAAGAAGAAGAAGGGAAGTGCATTGAGATTAAGGACGTTGGTTGTTAAGGCTAATGCGGATTACTATGCAACTCTTGGTGTTCCTAAATCAGCTACTGTTACAGAAATCAAAGCTGCTTACCGCAAATTGGCTCGCCAGGTGATTTTCACTCTGCTTGATCATAAATATGTAGTCTAATTGATTGGATTCAGCATGCCTAAGTCAGCAATCTCAGTTAGTGACTTAATATGTTGATTTAGGTTAGTTCTCACTTGTTAGTTGTGCTTCTTTATCAACTGGGTGGTGACAGAAATAGTCGAAATGAATTGTAAATGTGTTACGTGTGAGAAAATTTCAGTAGTGAAACTAAGTAGTCCCCATAGATTAGACATACGGACAATATGTGCACTTAGATTTAGTGTTTGCACTCTTAGAGTATGCTGAGAAAGCTTAAGAAAACAGAAGGTGCCTTCTAACAACCCTTGGTTACTGAAATGTAATGTGGAAATTTATCTTTTGGTTTAGTATCATCCTGATGTGAACAAGCAACCTGGTGCGACGGAGAAGTTCAAGGAGATAAGCACTGCCTATGAGGTATGCCTGAGCAATTTTGCGTACTTGTCAGTTGTTTTTTCCCACCATTGTTATGCTGCTGATGGTGGCGTGCGGGGTATTGGCTGCTGAGAAAAGTACAATTTTATCAGGGGTTTACTAATATAGAAATGTTTGAATGTTTTAAGACTTCAACTGGCAAAGAAAAGGTACATATCTAGTGTCACTATGAGTTTTGTAAATTTTTTGAAATTGTGGGAGATCTGTTGGTGCATTTAATATATTTATAGAATGATGATGTGTATTGTACTGGGGATATAAAACGAATAAAACTTTTGTTTGTTTCGTTAGTATGAGCAACTTGTTGTTTCTCAGCTGTGATTAGCCCTTGGATCTGGTAGAAGTGGTTAAGATGCTTATTGTGAAAATGCAGCAATGAGTTCATGATCTTTAGAATATATATGTTTTATACGTATTCTGGTCAAATTTTAGCATTATTTGTTTTCCTTAAACGCCCTCATGTGTTCCAAAAATATTATAATCCACTTGCAGCTAGCTCATTAATATGGTATAAGTATGTGTAAGCAGACTATTAGTTAGGAGCGCATGATTTAATGACTGAGTATGGATGTTCTTGATAAAACACAGCTAGGTGCAATATATCCTAAATCAATATGGTGATACCTTTTTTAGGTGCTATCTGATGAGCAAAAACGTTCGCTTTATGATCAATATGGTGAAGCTGGAGTTAAGAGCGGAGGACCTGGTGCGTACACGGTAAGCAGCTTTCAGCTATCCACTTCTGCAATTCTCTACATGACATTCTGGTTCTAATCACATGTTGTGTATGTACATAAATTGTAATTTCTGTACTTGTGCCTGACATTTTACATTGATGTCAAACAAAGGAAAAGCCTTTTTTAAATTTTAGAGTACTTTCTTCTGCTGCCTTCACAAATTTTGCAGCATTCGATGAAGCTATTGGAGTTCCTGTCTCATAAGAGATGGGTTTTCATACTCAATCTAGATGGATGATGTAGGCAACTGACAATTATTTTGTCAGTTATAGTTATTTGACATTAATCATTGTAGACATTATTCCATGCAGACAAATCCATTTGATTTATTTGAGACATTCTTTGGGCCAAGCATGGGTGGCTTCTCTACTGTGGATCCAACTGGCTTTGGAACACGGCGTCGGAGCACTGTTACTAAAGGCGAGGACATTCGGTGAGTAACTGTTGTATGTAATTAGGCAGATTATTCTTATATAATTTATTCAAAAGGAGATTCACATTACTTAATGTGTTATATAGACATCTAATGATTACAACATCGATTGTGTCGTTTGGCTTTCGTTTCATAATTTCATCTGGGAAGTCCTTTATTTTTAATTTTTAAAATGGAACTTGTGTTGATTTGTGACTCTAAAGTGTTTCAGATATGACATGACATTAGAATTTATTGAGGCGGTGTTTGGAGCTGAAAAAGAGTTTGAGCTTTCTCACCTTGAAACCTGTGAGGCATGTATGGGCAGTGGAGCAAAAATAGGCTCGAAAATGAGGATATGCTCAACATGTGGGGGAAGGGGTCAAGTAATGCGAACAGAGCAAACACCTTTTGGCCTTTTCTCTCAGGTATTCATTTTCCGTGAAGTATAATGATTTTCTTTTTATTATAGACCACTAAAACCACAGCAGATTGGAGTCTTATTCTCCATGTGGTTGTTAATAAGAATGATGAGTCCTTTGCGATCTAAAGTTATTTCAGTGTAGCGTTATTTTCTATGGTTGCTAATAAGGCTCGACTTTGTTATATCTTGGATAAAAATATGTGAATTTAATGTTTATAAGATAGATTCAAAAGCAATTTAATACATATCAGTTGTATGGAGCAAGTATTTTTTGATGCGTTGGGATTTGTTCAAGATTCAGCATTGAATTTTAAATAGAAAAACCCAAAATTCCAGTGCAACCTGAAGATCAAATATGTTCTTGCAAACTATAAAGAATTGAAAAAATAGCATAGTTAGCTGTTCTGTTGAATTCTATACATTTTCTGCTAACATACATTTGTAAATTGTGGATTTTGTAAGGTGTATTGTTATTTGTTAATGAGCATAAAACCCCTTCATTGCTCTTCCAACTGTGCCATAATCTATGTTTACATGATATTTATGTCCATGGGTTAATCATGTATTAGGTAGCAGGTTTTACATGCTATCATTTTTTGTCTTTATCAAATCCTTTCCTGGGCTTCAAAATAACAGGTTTCTGTCTGCCCTAATTGTGCCGGGAATGGGGAAGTCATTTCAGATTTTTGTCGCAAATGCGCTGGCGAGGGACGTATTCGTGTAAAGAAGGATATTAAAGTAAAAGTTCCACCTGGAGTTAGCAAAGGCAGTATTCTGAGAGTTGTTGGGGAAGGTGATGCTGGCCCAAAAGGGTATGTTAAAATAATACCTGCTGTCCCAAAATTCATGTTCAGTTTCCTATTCTCGTCCGTCCTGAATTCTATGCTCAGTTACAAATTCAAGATAACAGCAATGCATTAACTACCCCTGTTATTTTGGTGATTTTCATGCCGAATGCTTTTAGTTAAGACTGCCACTCGTTTCTGATTGACTACATTGTTAGTCAAATCACACGTGCTCCCTCAGGAAAAAAAAAAGCAACGCAGTTCTTGAAATATAACCAATTAAATGGGCAGCATTAGGTGGTCCTATGTAACAACATATAACCACACTTGAGACTGTACAAAAGAAAATAAAATAATCACCCTACATAAGTTGATCATATGCCCTGTATCCATCCAACTTAATTTACTTGCCAACTAAGTACGTGCAGTGGAAGTTTAAAACAGTATTCACCTATTTCAAATTTCCTACCAGAAACCTCTGTAGTTCTTGTATTGACTCATTGATTTATATGCCCCAACCGTCTTTTATGGCAGGGGTAGTCCAGGTGATCTTTATGTGTACTTGGATGTGCGAGAGATCCCGGAGATACAAAGAGATGGCATAAACCTACGATCTACAGTGCCCATAACATATCTAGAGGCCATATTAGGGGCCGTTGTCAAGGTATATGAGTATATCTTGTTGCCATTTATTTGCTCATCAAAGTTTGGGACCTAATTTTGTGTTCTCTATTTAATGTAAATAAAGTAACAGGCTGAAAACCCTTGATTGGACTGTACTTTTTTTGCGGCTTTTTGTTGAAATTTCAGAGACTGATACCTCTGACATAAATTAAAGTTTTTATACATAAATTGTTTAATTTGGAAAACAAAAACAGGGTTGTAAAACAATTTTAGTAGACTCAGAAGTTTTCATATCATCGTTACTGCATTCTGTTGCTTTGTTATATGATACCTTCATTCATTTCACTAAAATACAGGTCAAAACAGTTGAAGGAGTAAGTGAATTGCAAATTCCACCAGGGACACAGCCTGGTGACATTCTTGTTTTTGGAAAGAAAGGAGTGCCGAAGTTGAATAAGCCATCAATACGGGGTGATCACCTTTTCACCATAAAAGTTACAATTCCAACTCCAAATCAAATTAGGTAAACTTTGCGCATTTCTTTTAGCAGTCAGATGTTATATGCAAAGGAAGTTTTTATACTCATGTGCTCAATATCATCATCCGTATTTTGTATGAGTTGTATTCATTCTGAACGACTATCACCCTATAGCCTTTTCACAAGATGGATTTGTTAGGCTTATATGTAGGGCCTAGGGGTAGCTTTAATGCATCCACTTTTGGATGCTTGATAGGAAACATTTATGAATATTATCAAATACTGCTGTATTTTCCGCTTGTATGTTTTTTCTCCTGATATGTCTCACTACGACTTATTTTGGATTGATCTTTCTTTTTTGTGCAGCGCCAAGGAACGTGAATTGCTAGAAGAACTTGCTTCTTTGAGTACCACGACGTCGAACCGTTTGCGTACTCGCGTGAAAACACCTCAACCCGGTAAGCAATGGAGGAGTTCACCCAATTAATTTTAATTTGTTTTTTTAGTACAGCGTCTAATGACTCCCAGTTCTAAAATGACTCCATCAAAGTGCAGAAAAAAGTTGCACCTGTAATTTCAGGAAAGCCAATGATTGATTCTCATTTTTTATTTCATATGCAGCTAAGCAAATAGATCGACAAGCTGATGATGATGCCACAGAGCCTACTGAGGAGTCTGCCGATGAAAACGACATCTGGAAGAAGGTCAAAGACTTTGCTGGGTATGACCTTTAAAGTGGTCTTTTTGGATAACCATTCAGAGGGCGTTCCGCGCTTCTCATGTTTTTACTTCACTATATTTAGGAATACATATGAGTAGTGTTCGGATATCTGAGCCTTTGTTATCCAGCAAGATTAGACACACATAATAAAACTTAAACTATATTAAAATTGTTGCAACATTAGACATGCATAATAAAAATACATGTAGTGAGCAGTACTTCCTAGACTTAATATAGGAAAGAGTAACATGTATGATGAACTTGAGCCAGTCATTTCGCCTAGAATGTATTTTCAATTTGCCATTGCCATCTTCCAAAAAATCTCGTATAGTGAAATTTCATTGGTGAAGGCAAACGGTCGCAGTGGCCAAAGAGATTCCTTAAAGTTTTTATATGGATTTTAGTTTGACACATGTGCAGGTTCTAACCTCTAAATTAAATGTTTAGCCAGTTCTCATGCTCAATTCATTTTATGTTTTAACTGGGACTGCTTTTTGTTGTCTCGAAAACTAAATGCATTCTCCAAATTACAGGTCTGTTGCAAATGCTGCGGTCAGATGGTTCAAGGACAACTTGTAGGCTGATTGCCATTTTTCTGTAAAGAGAGCGCGTACAGAAATTGTCGGGTTTTGTTGCAGTAAATTTATATTGGTAAAGGTAGAGATTTTTGTGGTTGGCGAACAGCAAAGTGGCTTGACATCAAAGCCAAATGGAGAAACAAAAACCTGGAAGCATGCGCTTGGAAGATTTGTTGTTCCTTGGGGATCACTAGTTTCACCCATCTATTCATTTGTAGATTACACAGCTTGACACTAAAGAACAGTGAGGCATTGTAAGTCCGCCACTAGTTTCCTGCAAAAAAAAATATTCAGACTTGGGATGATTTGGAGGGGATAATGCTAAAATGAGGCATTGAGATATCTCCCTATATGTAATAGGGGAGCATGTTTTGGTTTTGGTAGTAATTTGTAACCGTTCCACCCTTAAATTGACGGTTACCATCCATGCTTGATTTGTGGAGTGTGCAGGAAAGACTAGTACGACATTTCTTTGTGGCCCTTTATCATACTATTTTTTTTTTTAATTCAGGATTATTAAGACAAAAGGATAGAAAGATTGAGAGTGTAGTAGTCATTTTGGATGTAAGGCCAAAAACTGAGCTCAAATGGTTTCTGCCCCGTACAAGGTTTGTTTCAACAATCAGCCAATACTTTGACACTTTATGGAGTAGATGCGCATTCCATAGCGCTATAATATGTATGTATTCTGCAATACATAAGAGTATGACTGGCGTGAGAAATAACCAATTCCTGAAAGTCTCAGACTGTTTTTGAAAGCATATACCGCAGGCAATTTTAGACGGACATACGCTAGCTTGGATATTGACCACGAAATTTGTGACTGGTAGCATATATAAACCTTCAGGGTGATGGTAACTCACCTAGTTGGGCAAACCCAAATTGTGATACCCTCGCACACTCAATACACATCTTTTAATGTGCAAACTGTTTTCAGACACTTAGGGTCTGTTCTTTTGATATTAATTTAATTTCTGTTCAGTTCAGTAGATAAACATTTTCTATTTTTAAAATTATTTTAAAAGTGTAATAAGACTTGAAACTATGAGACAAACTTAAGACGCATTCACTATTGTCA
>JAWWMW010100683.1:0-10959 GCA_035048345.1 Echeveria elegans
CTAAGTTTAGTGCTCCAACCAAGATGTCAAATTTGTCATCAGCTAAAGTAGCTTGGTTGGAGATGAGAGACGCGGACCAGTTCAGTTAGAAACAAAAGCAAATGGACACACTATACACATACTAACTTTTGGAAGAAGGGCTTAATTATATTCTCCCAACTGGTAAATTCTAACATTTCTATGAACTCCATTATCTATTCTCTAGAATCATAAAGCGTAATGCTCTTACCTACTTCCAACTCGTACCAATGCAATAAAACTAATCTTAGTGTGCTCATACTTTTCAGTATTTGCATAATCTTCTTCATCATCAGTCAAGAATGTTAGGAAGATATATCCTTTTATCTGCAAACAAAGAAAAACACTTAAAAGAAACTGTAATCTACAAACTGATTCAGAGGCCTGGAATGTTAGGGAAGCACAAGAGTTAAGGTCTGGATAACTAAACAAAAGCCCTATCATTGAATGAAAATATAATTTTCCTGAATCTGATAATTCCAAAGAACAACAAACCGATATCAAGAAGAAGAAGAAAGCACATCCAGATTAACCACATATACTTAGCTGGCTAATGCAATAGATAAGATTAGTCAAAAAAGCTGCAACTGAGTCCATATTATAGTCATTTATAACTGCACAACCGATTAATATTTCTTGGAAGTATAGCTATGGATTAGTAGACTAATGGACACGACACTCGAAATGGATAGAAAGGTGATACAAGATCCGATAGATTATCAAGCAAGTCAAAATTTTAACCTTAAATTAACTTGTGGAAAAAGTACATGTGCTCTCCTCTTTTCAGCGTACGAACCCTTACATTCGGAGCTAAACAACATTATGAGTTTATACGTCCAAGAAAGTGGTTGTAAGAACAGAAAAAACACGAGAGTCTCCAACGCTGTAAGGTTTGTTTTGAAAGATACAAAATGTGGGCGAGGAAGTGAGGCTGGTGGAGCGGCCAGATCTTACCACGGAAGACTTGTTACATTTTATAGTAGTAGTAGTAAGCGAGGGCCAGAAGTAGCACGGCGACAACCGCACCGACTGGAGCTGCCCATTGCCAGTAGTTAGCAGCTTTCTTTCTTTTGAGGATTGCTTTTGGTAGAGGAGCTGTGGCTCTTGAACGGATCTTTTGGCGGACAATGTTTTTGGGTTGACGAGTCTTGGTTGAAACGGGCGCTGTTTCTTCAACGGTCTTTTCTTCCTCATGCTCTGCAGGGGCGGCTTCTTCAGATATTTCTGTTGGTTCTTCGGTTTCATTAGTTGTGGAAACACCAGCCTTCTTCTTGGCCTTCTTCTCCTTCTCCTGCAGGTGATTTTAATGATTTCAGAATATGAAAATTTGCAGGAACATAATTAGTACGAGATAATTAAATATTTAAATTACCTTGAGTTTCTTCTCTGCTTCTTTTTGAGCTTTGATTGCTGCCTTTGCGGCAGCTTTCTCCGTTAGCTTCTTCTTCCTTTCGGCAGCCTGCTTAGCTTTTTCTATCTCTTCTCGCCTTTTCTGCTCTCTAAGCTTCTCTGGATCAACTTCAACTGCCTTGGAAACCACCGTTGGAGGAATAAAGAAGTCGTCATCTTCCTCTTTTGGTGCAACGGGCTCTGCCGGCTTCACTTTTCCTTCTCCCTTAAGCTTCGTCTCTTCTTTGGTTTTTTGAGCCGCTGGCGCTGGAATCTCTTTCACATCTTCCTTCACCTGTTTAACGGCAGCCTTTGCAGCAGACTCCTTTGCAGCTGGAGTTGGTGCCTCCACCACCACCAATGGCTTCTCCTCAGGATTCCTCATTCGGCCATCGCGACTCAAAAATCTGTTATCGAGCGAGGAAAGAATTCTTTTCTCGTAGTCTTCCCTGAAAGCCTTCTCATTGTTCCATTGAGCCATGAATTTTTCAATCTGAACAGGACATTAAATCGAGTTCCTTATCAATCGCAATCGGAAGTATAAAGACATCAAATTATTCGACCCATTCAAATAAACTTCACAAACCTCAACAATTGCAAGATCCTCAAGTGCCTTGACCTCCCCCTTCGAAGCTAGGTCACGAGCCGTGTTCAGAAGAGACCGATTCACATAGAAATTTGCATTCTGTTGAATGTCATCCGAAAATGCTCAAATCAAATATACTCGTTAAACAAGAATTCTACAGTTTCTGCAGAAGTGAAGGAAATCATAGTGTACCCCATCATTGCGTTGTTTATTCAGCTGCTGACGGGTCTCATATGCTTTGTCTCTAGTTTCCGATATGGTCTGCCTTTCAGCCTCTAATTTGTTTATTTCTTGATTGAGATCATTAAGTTGCTTCTCGAGTTCCTTAATTTTCTCCCTTATGGCCTGCTTCTCCTTCCTTACCCCATCCAAATCACCACCAATCGACTGCCAAACGTTTTCCATTAAGCAAAATTAACAAATATCGGACAATAAATGCAACACTGAGTTTGATGATATTCAAGCCAACAGTTGATGTCGTGCTCTGGCTTACATAATGAATCATTTACCTTAACTTGGCCTTGAATTGTTTCTTTCTGACCTATGGAGCCTTGAATTTCAGCTCTCTTAGCTGCATTTGCGACAACTTGGGGCCTTGTCTGTTCGAGCGCTTTTATCTCCTTGAGGAGTTGCTTCTCTTCTGAAAGAGGAATGCTCTCATGTTGCATCCGGTAGTTCAAGCTACGGATCTACATTATTAATATGAATGAAGTGAATAAAGAAGCAAATGAGCGTTGAAATCAATGGTGACAACGTAATCTTACGAGTGCATCCAACTCTTCCTCGGATGAACATAAACCACCTTTATCTCCTCCTCTTGCGCCATTAGGATTACGCAACTGACCCAGAGCCTGTTGCAGAGGCGCCATTTCCTTCCTCTTCTCGTCAATTATTGCCCAATACTGCTTATCCTCGGCACCCAAAGCCTTCAGCTGCAAAATTATCTCTCCACGATCCGACTGCGTGTAAGCAATAAGCAATAAGCAATTAAGCACTACTTTCCCATTGGCATTCGATCATTTGTCAATCACAAAAGAAACACCTCATGATGGGTCAATGAAAAATCGTTAAATACCTTCTTAGCCCGGATCTTCTCAGTGATTTGAAATCGTACTTGAGTCTTCTTTTCGACTTCCTTCTCAACCAGCTCTTTCTTAGCTTTCAGCTTAACATCTTCAAACGGCCGATACCTAATAAAATAAAAAGAATGGACCTGTCTTGGTGCAGGCCATTCATTGGTTGCATCTTTTCGACCATCAGACACCTTACTAGCTTCCTCTTTGGCAGGCTCATCACCATGTGAACCAAATTTAATTGGCCCATTGACTCCTGCATCCACCACTCCATTCTCCTGCAACATAGGAATGGTAGCTGCCCCTGCCGGAGCATCAACGACTTCAAACCCTCCAACCTCAACACCCATAGCTCTAAATAATAATTTCAAACGACCAAAATCTCGTCAACCAAAAGTCTCAGCCTGCCAACAAACCAGATCATCAGCCAAATATGTCGCCACAAGCACTAACCCTCAAACTTCCACAAATCCTAAAAAAACTCCTAATTTCCAAAAAAGTGTGCTTTTAATGCATGTTCTTCATAATTTCCAATATGCAAAAAATAGATGCTAAAAAGATACCATTTTTAGCTGGCTCACAAAAACAACTCATACTGCCATTAAAGATGGTATTCAACATCCACAATTTCCAAAAATCAACACGGAAACTCCATGAAGATCTTCTCCTTCAGCTAACTACAACAACATTGACCCTACAACAAATCACAATCCTAATTTACAAAAACTAAGAGCATGCATTTTCTACACAACACAAAGTAAAAGATCTATCACAATCATCACAACCAATAGCTCAATCAATCATCTTCAAATCAAAAGTGAAAAAACAAATGAAAACCACATCCTACCAACACAACAGCAAAATCAACCCAATCGCAATTCACGTGCAACAGAATTCAATCACTTTAAAATCTTAACCTCACCAAAAAACCCCTTAATGGATCATCACAAGATCCAATCTTTAACCCAGAAATCAACAAAATATCAAACCCCAAATCACCAAACACGCAGTCAACAACACCCATAATCAGCCTAACTACAAAATCAATCCTAAAAGGACAAAACAGCATCTGGGTATTCTTACCGGAGAATGAAGAATCAAGAGATTCACAGATCTGAGAACTGGTGATAATAAAAATCGATTTTTTTTTAGTAAAAGGGTCAGATCTCGTCTCGCCTGTTTCACACCTCAAGTCGTTTACCTTTCCAATTTAGAGACGTGAGAAAAAGTAGCAGGCGATGAACTCGTAGAGAGATAGAGAAAGTCAAAATTACTATGTAAAGATTTTTCAAGATTTCTTTTTCTAATAAATAATTAAATGAGATAAAGTAGTTTCAAGAATTGGATGATTTCCACGGCAGTAAATGAGACGAGAGAGTGGACTCGGAGTTGGAGCGAGTCTGTTCTGTTCCTTCCTTTCTTGTTTCTTGTCTTGTTGAGTTTTACCAGGAGCATGTGGATTTAAGATTTTGTATCGTCAAATACGGAAAGTGTTGGTAGTAAATTGAGATTAACTTCTTTATTTTCAGAAGAGGAAAACAGCCAGTTTTTTCTAAATTTGGATGGGGAGCCGTGCGCAGTTAACCCGGTCAATTCAAAATGATTTACTTTTTCGGTTTCATATTGAATTTTTTATTTGAGAACTAAAAGTCTAAAACAGATTTTTTTAGAATGATTAAAATAATAATAATAATATATTTCTTATAATTCTGAAATACAATTATAAATAATAGTAATATATTTTTAAAATGACTAAGAAAATGGAAAGAGGACAAACAAAAATAACACTTAAACGGAAACTTGATAAACATATAGAGCCACGAAGGGAATATAAATTAAAAATTAAATTTAGGTACGAGATTCCATACAGTCAAAAGGGTGCTCTTCGAGAATATGCTTCAAAAGAGTTACCCTGTCCCTCTCTGACCTCTTTTGTTTTTCTGTTTTCCTTTTTAAACATCCTCTTATGTTCTTCTTATTTCTTTTTATAGTAATTATTTCACATTTTTCTCTCTTTCAATACACTCTCTTTCTTACTTTATTACTATTCATTTTCTTACTTTCACATAATCAATACACTCTCTTTCTTACTGTACTTTATTACTATTCTCTTTTCTACTTTTATATTATTTTTTCACTCACACTATCATTTTTCTTTCAATACACTCTCTTTCCTACTATATTACTATTTACTTTTCTACTTTTACATTATCCACTCACTCACACAATCATCAAATAAATGTACAAAATATTTCAGAACGGAAGGAGTATCATCTTATTTTTGTGATCTGAAACGACTTAAGAATATCATTTGGAGTATAAATTTTGTAAACAAAAGCTAAATTCTGTATTAAAAAACTGCACTTTGAGAATCTACATCATAATTCGTAGTAGATCCCGCCAACTGCCGGTTCAGCCAGTCAAAAAGTACGCAATTTTTAAAAAATAAATCTTAATTTTATTAGTCATGCTTAAGGTTGTTGTAACCCTCGCAAAATTATGATGTTCAAAAATATACAGGTGGTAATTGTTGACATGTATTGTAATCAAAAATAAATAAATAAAATTGACAATTGATTATCGTAAACGGTTACCTTTTTCATCATAGATTTCACGGATCGAGATCTGGAACAGCTCCCCAAGTCGCTGCACAGAACTAATACGACACCATTTGATTTTTTTTTTATTTTCTTTATTCATAACCACTCAAACGTCGTCGTTTCACTCCAACATCACGTTAACGTCGTGAGATCCGAGCCGCGTCATTCCCTTCCCCGCTTCCTCTGCTTCCGTTGCCAAAAACGGTGATTTCTGATATCAAATGGATGCGCAATTGAATCTCTCAATTGGCGATTGCGATGAATTTGGATCCGACAGAGAATTTGGATGCGACTCTACGAACATTTGGCGATCGGAAAGACGACATAGCCATGAGTATCAGGTGAGTTCTGGAAGTTTGAAACCTTGACAGGTTTAAACAAGTGACGTTATACAGAATAGATTATCAGTATAAGGTGTGTTTTTGATTGATGCGCTCGAAAGTAAGCAAACTGGGAATGATGCGCTGCTGAGTTTTTTTGGTTGTGCAGTGTGCACTTGAGCTGCTGAGTTTTTTTGAATGGTTATGTACTTATGCTTCTCGCTGAGTCTTTTTGAATGGTTGCTGACTTGCTGATGATTTTTTGAATGATGTTTCATTGTGCACTTGATATTGCTCAGTTTTTTTGTAATGGTTATGCTTCTTGCTAATCTTTTCTTTATTGCTGCTGAATTTTTTGAATGATGTTTGCTGCTGAATTTTTACTTTCTTGCTTCTTAGCTTAACAATGCCAAATATGCTCAAATAATACGTAATTATAATCACATATTATTTAAATATGCTCATCAGTTTAACTAATTATAAGTTTCAATATTGTTGTGTTTTGCAGGAATGAAGTGGAATGGATTCCGAAATTCGGCATGGATTTTGACTCGGTGGAGGATGCTTGAGAATTTTGGGTTGAATATGGAGCTCGAACAAGATTTGGTGTTCGTAAATCTAATTGTCACATAAGCAAAAAAGATAGATTACCATCAAACAAGGTGTTTTTTTGTAATAAACAAGGTAAACGCCGCGAAGATTGTGGCCTTCAAAGCAAAAAAAGGGAGTGGGCTGAAAGAAGAACAGATTGCAATGCTAAGCTTGCAGTTCATAGAACACCAACGTTAATTTTGTTCTACTAAAAGTTCTACTAAAAGCTTGCAGTTCACTAGAGGATATCAAATGGATGCTAAGCTTCGCGGAATCCACCTTCCGATCGTCAAATGTCCGTAGCGCCGCATCCAAATTCTCTGCTGGATCCATACTCATCGCAATAGCTAATTGAGAGATTCAATTTCGCATCCATTTGATATCCTCTAGTGTCAATTGATATCCGAAATTCCCGATTTTGGCAACCGCGGCGAAGGAAGCGGGGAAGGGAATGACGCGTCTCGTCTCTGACGGCGTCAAAACAAAGTTAGGGAGAAGGAAAAAGAAACGACGTCGTTTCAATAAAATGAATAAAAAAAATCAAACGGTGTCGTGTTGGTTCTGTGCAGCGAGATGGGGGCTGTTCCAGATCTCAATCCTCTAAGGATGAATACTTGTTCCAAATGCAGTCCATAAAAAGTCAACGTGTACTTTGATGTCAGACCAATGATATTATGTATTAATATATATATATATATTTAAAATTGAACAGAACGGTTCTATGGTCTAGTGGTTAGGACATTGGACTCTGAATCCAGTAACCCGAGTTCAAATCTCGGTAGAACCTTTGTTTTTATTTATTGTGTATTTTTCTGCCCATAAGTTCCTTTCGTTTTTTTGTATGTTTTAAATGGGCCTGGAATTCTGAGTAAACAATCGGATATACTTCAGAAAAATTTCTAGTCTCATCGGATATATATGCATCTGTCTAGATGAATGGTTTTTTTTTTTTTTTTTCATTTCGGGTTTTAAAAATGTATGTACAATTTCGTGTAATGGAAGTAAAATGTTTGAAATTATGGATCCTGGCGCTGAGAATGACGGGAAGTATCGGTATTTGCCAAATGAGCTACTCTGTCCAACATGTCACTGAATTCAATGACATGCTCTTGGGAATTAGCAACACTGATGACTTCTTGATTACTGCGATCTGATCCATCAATATCCGTCAAGTTCCATGATGACAAAGGAGAGGTAACGATAATGAGTTTAGTGTCAGCGTTGGCCATTGGGATGGTAGACGGAGCATCTACAGAGCGGACAAGTTGAATGAGAGAAAAGCCAATGGTGTATGCAGTCGAGATGGAAAATGTGCTTGCAGACTGGGATTTGGATTAGTTCTTCAGCCATTTCGAACTCTCCCAAACACACGCAGCATCTGTAAAGTCCATTTTTGAATTCACGAGAAATGGTTAGTACTTAGTACTGAGATTTGAAAAATATGAAAATGAGCAGTCAAAATCGAATAAAAGGTTACAAAGTGCTTGACACATCTTTTTGCTATTTCTAAATGTTAAGATTCTTTGTAGCTGCTGATTTCAGGTATATAATCATTCAGCTAGTTTCTAACCATCCATGTCTCTTTTGCCGAATATGAATAAAGCGAAGAACTTATTCTTGCGTTAACCAAAAAACATGAATGCTTGTCTGGCTGATAAATAGCCTCAAATTAAAGCATTTATTTTGTTTCTAAGTTTTCTAGCGCAGACGAAACATGCTTAGAGAATTACATCACCTATGGCATATGGGACTTGTTATCTTACATTTTTATTGAAGAAAATACTTGAAAATGAATCTAGAGAAAACTAATCTTACATAGTGTCCCTGGCTTGTAAATCTTCGTCGAACGGAACGATTGGCAGAATCTCTTTCAGTTTCTCCTTCATTAGTCCTTTCTCACACAACTGTGGAAAAATAGGTAAAATCAGATCATAATGAATAGCTAGTGATGATCTGTCGCATACTCTAATTTTGCGGAACTTACAGAGAGGGAGTCAAGATAGGAAGACTGAGCGACGGTTGTCCTAGAAGGAGATGTTGTAGTAGCTGAAGCAGCTGCAAGTGATCTCCTCTTGAGATAGAAGAGATAAAAGAGTAGGAAAAGAATGATGGAGAAAAGAACTGGAATCGAGAAAATGAAGGCCTGGTAAAGCTTGAGTTGAATGACTTTCGGATATAAGTGAGACGTTGGATCTGTCGCAGCGTCTGGCAAACCCATTTCGAGGTTCGGAAATTACGAAAGAAATGAAGCAAGAAAAGTGAGGTTGGGAGGGAGATATGTTGCTGATGCTGACGACAAAGAGTTTGTAATTTAAGGAGCAGCAGACGATCGAGCTACTGCCTTACATCATATGGAAAGACAGTGTTCTGAGGTATGTTCTTTTGTTGTTAATCAAATGTAAAGTGAACTGTGTCTGAAATGCTCTTCGCTTTCTTTTCACTAAATTGTTCGTCGATGGAAATTCTAAATTTTTAGTCTTCTGTCGTGGTTGAAACTTGAAATGCTGATATTTTACTAATCCTTTCAAAAATCAGAATAAGTTCCTTATGTGACGCAGCGATATATATGTGCAGTGGCGAATGCCTTGTGCGTAGATTTTACTAAGCATCTTATTCGTTACGAGGTTGCACAAAGAATTAATCTCTTTTTGGAATACATGAGAGCCTCTTCTGTACCTGACGAGCTGTCTAACTATTCTCTTTCACCGGCTATGATCAGGTGGGTCACTCGCGTCACTCCGAACCTTTTTCAGTTCTACCTTAAATGAAGCACATTGTCACAGTAACTGCAAACCATTTTTGCA
Organism: Echeveria elegans; assembly: GCA_035048345.1. Taxonomy (NCBI): domain Eukaryota; kingdom Viridiplantae; phylum Streptophyta; class Magnoliopsida; order Saxifragales; family Crassulaceae; genus Echeveria; species Echeveria elegans. The sequence goes on from JAWWMW010100683.1 coordinate 9,382, forward strand.
TAAAATTTCGCTACAGTTTTAAACTAGTAACAATTTCCTACACACGAAAATGTGACTCAGTTTTTTTTCAAGTCAGCTGACTAGACTTGTCGTCGACATGCCACTTATGCGCCGAAAAACAACCTGACCTAATGGCATACCTCAGCTACATGCAACTAGCATATTTTAAACAGGAAGGTTTAAGCAAGTTGATGGTTAGAATATATATGAGCTTGGCCTAGTCCCCACTAGAGAGCTCCATCACCCAAAGTGGGAGAGGCACACTGCAAGAAGCTCCACTCTCCACTACTCTTTTGTTATAGTAACTTATTAAGCTATTTCTATTTGAACTTAGTGTATGTGTTGGATATCTATCTGAATCATTTGTTTACATGGAAAAAGGGACTTATGCTTACTCTGATGAGCAGTTGAGCACTCAAGCTCGTCCGAGAATGAAAAGCGATATCCAACATTTGGGAATTTCATTATAAGATCTTCAGTCATCCAAAACTGTTCATTCTTGTTTCTTTTAGCTTGCCTAATCAGTAGTGATCTGGTTTTGGATACAAAGATAAAAATGTCACATTTTTTTTCCGGCCTAAAAAACTTTAAAGAGATTGGCAGAGGCTGCGGTAACATTTGAACTAATTTCCTCTGTTGTCTGATACTTGCTACTTCAATTTGTTTGGAGTTCATAATGTAAACAATCTTTCCCGAATCTTGTGGGATTTGTTTCGTACTCCATATATTTTAGGAAAAAATACCACTTGGTGTTCTAAATTACTACTTGAACTGTCTTTTTTTTTCCTTCCAAATTTAGGGGCGAATTATGATAATACAGTTCTTATTTTGACAATTATACTCAATTTGTGTATTAAATTGGGACAAAAAAAATAGTTGGAGAGTGATGAAGTTCATTTTTATGAAACACACTAAGGTTCTGTTTGGTTGCGGGAAAAAAGTGAGGAAAAGAAAAAAAAAATCTATGAGAAAGTTGTAAGGAAAATTTGATCTCCTTTTGCCTATTTTTTCATTTCCTTACAACCAAACACACATTTCATTTTCACTCATTTTTTTATTTTTTCCGCAACCAAACAGAGCCTAAGTTTTTCAAGCTAAACGCCAGGGATGCACATTCGGTCCGGTCATGTTTGATAGATCGATATATTTGCAAAGGACCAAAAATTCTACCATATCTTTGATTTTTATTTTTCTAATATATATTTCGAAAAACAATAGGAATTAAAAATGTAACAATGAGTTAACGGAGGCTGGTAGTTTTTTTATATCAACTACTAACATCATGATGAATTTATTCGATCCAAATACAATTATGAATATGCAAAAACTTAGTCTCGACGAATAATTAATAAGAAAATTCAGTTATATTAGCTTATTGTGATATATTGCTGCAAGTGAGAAATGAAAAATAGGAGGATATGAAGCTGGGCTCAATATATTGTCTAGCCTTTATAAATAATTATATATATCATTTATTCATTTTATTGCAGGTTAGTATTTAATCTATACTAATAAAAGATTAGAGCTGGGATGAATCGTCAAGACCTGAAATTACATTTTAAACCTTTTATTAGTTTT
>JAWWMW010100694.1:0-10959 GCA_035048345.1 Echeveria elegans
GAAACTAAAATTAAATTCCTACTCATAATAGGTACATAATAGAAATCTCTAAGAACAATAATAAGCCCAGAGGGCAAGGATAATGGGTCATCTCCAATCTCCATGGCTGCAACCCTAGCTCCATTTTCGACTTGAAGTTCCATTTCGTCTCGGGCCAATGCTCTGCTATTTTTAGTCCCTGTATATTTGTACAAATGTGAGAACCACATCAAGTATCCAATACCCACGATGTTGAAATAGAAAGATAAACCTCTACAACAAAGATACCTTAAGAGACGAAACCTTGTCTTTTCCCTTCTTCTTAATCTCTTCCAAATAGGACTTGCAGTTACGCCTCCATTGCCCAGTCTTTTGGTAATCGCATCCTTTTTCGGGGTGGTCACATCGTAACTCTTGACCAAAGTCTCATACTTTCTTGGTGTCAGATTGGCTTTGGGCCTGAACTTCTTGCCCTTGCCTTTCTTTTTACCCTTCTTTATTGCCTTTTGAATCATCAATGCAGGGGTAGTCTTTTGGACGTTCTCCTCAGCTGTTTTGAGTATTCCATGAAGCTCGACTATGGATTTTTCCATCCCTTGCATATAGTAGTTCATTACAAAAGTGTTGAAGCACTTGGCAATGAATCAAGGATCAAATCAGTTGCAAGCTCATTTGAGATACGCACTTCATGCTTCTCAAGTGCATCAAAATGCCCTCTCATCTTAAGCACGTGTTGCCCTACTTGGGTGCCTTCACTCATTTTGCAGCTAATCAACTGGTTGGTGATGACAAACCTTTCATGCCGAGCATGAGTTTGAAACATCTCCTTAAAACTGAACATAATCTCAAAACCTTCATTATCCATGAATTACTTCTGTAACTCGGGAATCATAGTGGCTAACATGAGACATGTCACATCATTATGATCACTACGAAGTTTCTCATATGCCGTTTTGATGGCTTGAGAAGCAGTCGCTGCCGGTTCAGGTGACAATGCTTGATTCAACACATTAAGTTTCTTCTCTTATTTGAGAATGATTCTCAAATTTTGAGACCAGTCAACAAAATTGTTGTTACCAAGCTTGTCCTTTTCAAGGACGGATCTCAGTGAAAAGTTTGAATTTGAATTTGCCATTTCAATCTACAAAAGAATACAATAAGCCAATATTAACAAGGACTTATATTCTTTCCCAAAAGTTCGAATTAAGATTCAACTTGAATTCGTGTTAGTGTTTACTTCGTGGGCCAAGATCCATTTTTCACCAAAAACTAAAGGCAAGCTGAGCTCGTACACCTATAGTTCTTTATCCTTGCATACCAAACAACGATCTATGAATTGACAAGTTTTTGAGTCAGGTAGGCAAGATGACTTAATAATTTCTGGGATTGACCTGTTTTGAACGGCTTATTGATGGAGCGTATTTATACGATTCATCGAGTCGATAATTCTCGCATATTAAGTATATTTTCATGATAAAATATTAATCTTGGGTAGTGTATCATTGTGCATGTATAAAAAGACCACATGGAAACAAAATGCCATAAATCAAGCTTAAAAAGGAGCTCAGAACATTGAAGACGCAAAACAGAAGGAGCTGAAGTCACCAGACGAGCACGCGACTAGTCATTAATTATGACACACGGACATGACCATAATTACGAGAAATCAAAGCATGTCCGCGTACAAAAATTCTACACAACTCCGCGTGCTCTCCTGATTTCGGCCCATCCAAAGTTTAGCCCAAATTTAAATGGAAAGGAAATAACAGCAGCTTGGATCGGGGACAGCAATGGTGGCATGACAGGCATCGAAAAAGGGCGCAGCTGCACGAGAATTGAGGTGGCGTCAGGCGGTTTTGCTGAAACCGAATGCAGCTTTTGCAGTCCCCAACAGAGATAAGAGACTGCAGCTTTTCAGCATAAAAAGAGGACATCAATCAGCACTCAATCATCAGTTTTTACACAGAAAAATACCCAGATTCATCCCTGAGATTCCAGATTCAGATTTCATCAGTTTTGCACATATTTGACAGATTTGTTGCCAGCTTTTGGGACTGATTTGGGACAGCTTTTTGGATCAGTTTGGAAGGATTTTTTGCACTTGAAATTCAACAGTTACTGGGTCAGATTTTCCGCAGGATTGAAACAGTAAAATCATTATTTTTGTTCTCAATTTCATATAAGCTTTTCACTGATTTTTGTAATTCATTCATGTCATCAATCGAAAGTATTTCTTCATATATTATGTCTCCTATATTCCTATATCAGTTTAGGGCATGAGATTGTGATTTGATGATGTGAGATTTGTATATGATTTAAATACAAGGTGAATTATCTTTGTTCTTTGCACGTGAATGCATATTTTAATTGTTTATTGTGCGTAGCCAAGCGGTGAAACGCAGTAGATATTATTGTATGATATGTAGAAATTGCATGATAGTAATTAAGCCTAGTGGTGGAAGGATTATTGTGTGTTGACTACGTATTCGTTATATTTATTCGATACTCTAACGGGTAATAGTAGATTGAACATTTGAATTGAATAATTATTTAGCGAGATTATTTAATTATAACAGATAGCATATTTCTTTAGCAATAATATGTAGGTTGTATTTCTAGCGAAACAATTATGTAATTTATTTGTATTTCATCTCATTGAATCAAGCATTATTTGTCACATGATCATTGCCTTGAACTGATTTCTTTATTTGCATAAGTAAAACTCGTGGACTATTTTGTAGTGTATTTCGTGACAACAAACAACATTGCATAACCCCCATTTAGTATAAGTTAATCTAGGTAGCAAAATATTACGAATTCGACTCGATTGCTTTCTTTTGGGTTCGACCCTGCTTACCACCTATTGAGTATTTAGCAGGTTTATAAATTATCAATTTGGCGCGCACAACGACGCGCGTTTCAAGTCTCGAGATTGCTCAATAAAGGAGCAAATGACAATTGTAATTAGGTTTGTGAACAAAAGGAGGGATGTCGTAGAAAGATTCTTATATTTGGTTCATGTGAAGGAGACTTCTTCAATATGTTTGAAAGAGGGAATTGACTTTGTACTTTCTGAATTGGGATTACCATTGTCAAGGTTGAGAGGCCAAGGACATGATGGAGCATCAAATATGAGAGGTGAATTTAATGGTTTGAAAGCACTTGTCTTGAAAGAAAATCCTTGGGCATGGTATGTCCATTGTTTTGCCCATCAACTTCAATTGGTATGTGTGGCTATATTCACGACAAATCTATATATTAATAATTTCTTCAATATTCTTGGGAATGTTATTACAATATCTGGATCTTCTTGTAAAAGAGCAGATAGACTTCGACAGTTCGAACATGATAAACTGGTTGAAAGAATTGAGCGAGGGGAGATCGGTTCAGGAAGAGGCCAAAATCAGGAAACCTCCTTGCGTAGGCCTTGTGACACTCGTTGGGAATCTCATTATACTACTTTAATTCGTCTTGAAGCTATGTGGCCCTCGACAAAAAAAGTGCTTGGAAATATATTAACTGATGAAGTTGATGTCAAAGCAAAGAGGAAAGCTGTAGGTTTGCTACAATATATGCAAACTTATGAGTTTGTGTTTGCTATGATTCTAAGGAAGCATTTGTTAGGTATCATTCACCCATTATCCCTAGTTTTGCAAGGAAAAGATCAGGATATTCTCAATGCAATTAATGGGGTAGTGATTGTGAAAGAAAGATTGCAAACATTTCAAGACTCAGAATGGGATGATTTACGGCAAGAAGTGGATTCTTTTTGTGACGCCAATGAAATTGATGTTGTCGAGATGGATGCCATTGTTCCAAAATGAGTCCGCAAAAAGAGAGATGACATGAATATTTTTCGTGAGGTAACTTAAAATTTACATTTGTTTTCTATTAATTATATTAGAATTTTTTGTGAGGTGACTTAAAATTTACATTTGTTTTACCTCAAATAGGTTGTTGATGCAATTATACAAGAGACGGAGGATCTTTTCTCTGAGTCAAGCACACAATTGCTTGAGTGTATAGCATGCCTCGACCCGAGAAATCATTTTTCTAACTTCAATGTCGACAAACGTATTCAACTAGCCAACTTTATCCGAAAGACTTCTCATCGATGGAGCTTATTCAGATATCTCAAGAACTTCAAAATTTTGTTGTTTCTATGAGAACTGATACACGATTTGAAGATTTGAAGATTTGTGCGGTCTATCAAAGAAGATGGTTGAAACTATGAAAGATAAAATGTTTCCATTAGTCTATCGCTTGGTTGAATTGGTCTTGCTCTTACCAGTAGCGTCTGCGACTGTCGAGAGAGCGTTTTCTGCAATGAAACATGTGAAGACAGAGTTGCGAAGCAGGATGGGGAATAATTATTTGAACGACTGTTTATTGGTATACATTGAGAAAGAATTGTTTGTGAATATTCCCAATGAAAGAATCTTGAAGCGGTTTCAATATATGAATACTCGTAGGCGTCAATTGTCGAGCCTCTCTAGATCTAATGTTACTTAAATTGTAATATTTTTAAACAGAGTATATTAACTTTATATGATATTTTCCCTCATTTTCTTATTTTTTTAGAACTGAATCATCTATTAACTTGTACTGTTAAAAAAAAAAATTCGGAGGCGCTGCCCCCGAACCCCCATCTATTCCCGACCCCTCGCCAAAAAATTTATGTCTCCGCCCCTGAATACCATAGAATGAAGAGGCTGTCTTCAAGACTAAACCTTAATGCCCCACTTCACATCTTCACAAAAGATATGAAGTGGTACTGGTTCTTTTATACATTAGAAGTGTTCCTTATCAGCTAGCCATGAGTGCTGGTAACTTGCTAGTGTTTTAGAGTGCATATCGGCACTGCGTTGCCTACTGCCTTCGCACTGAGTGTGCTTGTTTCAGGTCTGGTCTTGAAACTTTGAGGTCTAGGGGTGATAACAAAACTGAGCTTCAACTCTTCCAGAACTTAAGGTAAGTTTACACTTGATGGTGAAGCGGATGTGCTTTGGTTCGTTAACACTGGACCGACTAGTTACCGATTACCATATATAGTATGATCACTGACAATGTTTGCTGAATGCTGATGCACCATTTTCAGTTTCCCATTGTTTGGTTTAGTAGATCAACTGACCAGCAGAAATGACCAATTTTTTTTTTTGCCAAGCGCATGTTGGAGCAAATTGGGCCGTTGCGTGGTTTGGCAAGAAGAGTAAGGAGTATTAATTTAGACTAGAGGTGACCATATAACATGAGACCGCATTGTTTAAGAATTTTTTCAAGAGGCCTTTTCAAGAGTAATTTATTCTGTAAAAGTAAAAAAGAAGAACAACAAATGAAAAGGAAGGTACAGAAAATGACACACAAACTAAATACCTGCTAGCTGCTGCTGATGGGGCTGCACTTTGACAACTTCCGTCCCCCAATCCCACCAAACCTCGTACCAAAACAAAACTTTTACTTTTTTTCTGCCAACAAATTACAAATGGGAAAAAGAAAGATAAGAGCATCCTCGATCGGAGAGCCTTACATAGAACAAATTTGTATTTTTTAGTGTCACATAGATATGAAGCGGGCTTCAAAAGAAAATGATCATTATACTTCAATGCACAAATTCATTTCCACTTACATTTGATCCCACTTCACGCGTCTCATTGCAGGACTTGGGCTCCTATTGGATGCTCTAAGTATCATTCCCAATCCCACGTGTGACAACTTGGTTACAGTCATTGTCATTAGTACTAGGGACAATCACATTCAATACCTTTTCACTGGATATGAGGATCATTTTCTTTATCCTACTCAGTTATGAGTGGCAGTGGAAGTCAAAGATTCTATAGTTTAAAAGAATGTCCTTCTGTCTTCTCTCCTCTTTTATAAGTAAAAGCATGTCAGCATGATTGTCGATAATTGCGATTCAGACAGATTAACACCTTTTGTGCCTTGAATATTTGGAGGCTTGTAGTATGAGATGAGATGAGATGAGATGAGGACACAGTAAACAGTAAATTACAAAATTTTTGTTTTTCTAATCCAAAAAAAATCTTTATCATTTTATCGAAAAAATGGTAAAACGGTAAATTTTGAGAAATTTCTCATTTTTTCATTTTTACCGTCTTTCTAGAAATTGACAAGATTCAAGAACAATCAGCTTCCCTCACTTAATTTGTTCTGTTGTGGTTGCTTCCCTCACTTCGTCTTCTGTTATATTCTCTCATTTTTTTTGTTCTGTTTTGGTTCAGCGCCTCAGCTGTAGAAGAATAGCTAGGAGTCTTGTTCTACTCGCTCTTGCTTGCCTTGTAATATGGAGCTCAGCCTCTCATCTCCAAGCGCTTCATCAGGTTTTCACCAATTCATTTGTACCCTAATCTCAAAATCACAAGGGAAGAGAGACGCCGTTCGGCTTCGCCATCGAGGACGGCTGAGGGTTGACGAACCCTAATCCCTAGAGGCTATAACGATGGATGGAGTGATTGGGGGGTTGATCCCGTCATGGGCAGATTGGGTGATTCAAAACGGGATTTGGGTTGTTTTTTCTTTTTTTTCTTTTCAATAAAATAGAAATATATAGTCTGAATCTATAAAAGAATAGGGAAAGTATGTTTAAGCAAACTTAAAATTACAATTTTACTCCTCTTTTCATAATTTCACCCCTCTTCACCATTGATTACAAATATGTCATTAAAATTAAAGATAACGGGCACAATCTGATCCATTAAATAAAATTTAAAAATTTAAATTAAAAATATTAAAAATAAACAATTAAAAATAGAAAATAAAAATTAAATTAAATTAAATTAAAAATTGAAATTATTAAAAATTAAATTAAATTAAAAATTGAAATTATTAAACATTAATATCAAAATTAAAAAATTAAGCAGGAAACATTAATACTTTTAGATAAATCAAATGGAGACACGAGAAAATTTTCCATCATCGACGGGAGCGCAGCTAGTATTATATAATATAAAAACGGACAAACGAAAAATTACCGATACTACCACTTTGGTAAATTTACCGTTTTTCATCTGAATTCTGGACACTCTGCCTAATGGACCATGTTTTTAAAATACTGAAAGAGAGGCTCACTTACATATTCAAAATGAATAGTTTATATTGAAATATTTCGAATGACATATAGAAATACACATTTCCAGTAAGAAAGTCTTAAGATATCAATAATATTTTCTTCCTTGAATCTGTGTAGTCTGCAGTCCAAAGCTTCTTTTTTTTCGTGCCAAATGCCCAAGTTATTAACATGTAAGGAACCTCAGCTGCCGCTTGTGTCCATGTGTGATGTTGGTTTGGAGCATGGAGAGTATAATGACTTGAATTTGAGGGGACTGAAGGACCTGGAAATGGGTTAGTTAGGAGTTTTGAACTTGGGTGGGATGTTGTTTGTCTAAAGTGAAATGCAGTGAAGTCCATCGGGTATTTTCTCCTTGGGCATTGGAAAAGCGCTCACATATCTCTGAGGGTACATTTTTGGAGGGCCTGAAGAAAATGGGTCTGATGGATTTGGTTGAGGCCGGGAGTGGAATTTAGCAAACCGGTTGATGACAGAAAACCTTTCCAAGTCCATGTACTCAAAACTTAGGTCCACAATTGAAGGTATCTCTTGGGATCTGCATGGAATAAGAACTCGTAATGCGAAGATATTCTTTTATGAGCGCGATTCAAGCACAACGATATTTATGTTTGGATTTGTTGTTATGAAAAAAATCCATACCTTTGTAAGACATCTTCCAACAGTTTGAGTCGTTTACTAAAGTTTTCTAACACCTTGTCGAGGTTACTCTTTTCCTCCCTGAGAAAATGGTACAAAATAAAACAGATTGTAAATATAATCTATTCTTATAAAAAATTAGGAAACGGACATAAAACCAAACCTAAAATTACATTGTTACCCCCATTCTCCACCATTAATCACAAATATGCCATTAAAATTAAAGATAACGGGTCCGGTCCGGCACATTAAATAAAATTTCAAAATTAAAAAATTAAAAAATTAAAAATTAAAAATAAAACTAAAACTAAAAATATTAAAAATTAATATTAAAATAAAAAATAAGCAGAAAATATTTAGAATTTTTTAGGTGAATCAAATGGAGACACGGAAATAATTTCTGACGGGAAGACGGGAGCGCAGCTAGTAATTTATAATTATATATTATTTAAGTGAAGCTTTGTAAGTCGAAAAAGACACAAGGTCTCGAGGGATGCAAAAAAAACTTATCAAGGCTAAGAAAAATTATTTTAGAGCATCACGTTGCCTTGAAATTATATTGAGAAGTGGTGTCTACATATCACGGATATGAAGGGAAATAGTCATTATATGATCCCAACGATTGATAAGAAATAATAATCATTTTCATATGAATTTTGAAATGAACACTAATTGGGAACCTTCCCGCAAGCATCTACACAATCTTGATTTTTCATCTTTTTAGTATATCTGGCCTCAATCCACTTAAGGCTCTTGAGTTGAGTTCTTATAAGATTCTCTTCTAGCAAGAATAGATTTAGTTGGTTTTTTTGTCTAGATTTGACTTCCCTATTTCCAATCTCGCCTCTCACTCGCGTGCTTTAGTGGGATCAATTGGTTCAAAACTGTTAACTTTCACCACCTCGCCATGCTTGATACACTCATCGTTTCATCCACTTCTGTCCCTATGCTATGAGGCTGTTGGGAACAATAATAACATTGTTGTGAGGATGGATGGATGAGCCTCCTTCCTCTGCAGAAGAAGCTGTGGTCCAACAGTTACATTCTTGATCATAGTATCAAGGGAGCTCGAGTTTGAGTCGCCCTAAATGCATCTCCACTTTGAATCAGAAAATGTCATGTCATTGGACGGTGTAGAAATTTTTTTTTTAAAAAGAATCTCCACCTCTGCAGATTCAAGGGAGCGGCCACCATTGACAGTCACTCCTGGCAGGACCGATCCTGGGTCCCAATGAAAAAAGAAGAAATTTGGGCCCTCACGATATATTTTTTTTGTCACGATTGTGCATCATATAGAAAATTTCTTTTCCTGTTTCTCGACACATGAATACACCAAAAGAATGGAAAAGGGCTCAACATTAGACATAAGAGAGGCAGCGAGCACTAAACAACCAGCAAGACAACAAGAAAGCAAAACAATGACAAGAAGACACTCCAACAGTTAACAGCCAAGCTCTCCGAAGAAATAGAACTCTCAGCTGCACGCATGAACCAGATCCGTCAAACAGAAAGGAAGACCATCACAAAAAAATGTGTATTCACTTCAATGACATGCTTCGACAACCTTCCTTAACACCATTAATCCAGCGTATATGCAATGGCTTCGAATACTTGCAAGATTTACACACAAAACGATCATAGAAAATGACTTTTTCGAGCATATTTTAAATGCAAAGTCATTTATTATGTATCATTGTCAGTGTATCCAATATATCTTTTTCAATACATAATAGGCCAAGACCATTTAACATTTCTTGAGACATGGTAGACCTTAGATAATTATTTAATAATTTTAATTTTGAAAAACTTCTCTCGGCTGATGCTATAGTTACATGCATTGTTAACAAAATTCGATGAGCAATTGAAGCGTTAGGGTAACAGTCTATCGTTTAAATATAATCTAATATTTCAATAGTGGCCATACACACATCATGTAAGGTTACTTGTAAAAAAATTAATTATGAAGAAGATATTCAAAATCCAAACCAGATTCATTAGCGTGAGAATATGAACTATGAAAATTATTACAACATTTCCTGAGGCCCCCGTTTGGTTGTGAGGAAAAAAGAGAGGAAATGAAAAATTATAGAAAATTTTTGAGTGAAAATGAAATGTGTGTTTGGTTGTAAGGAAAAAAATGAAAAAATAGTCAAAATGAGATTAAATTTTCTTTACAACTTTCTCATGGAAAAATTATTTTTTAAAAAAAAATTCCTCACTTTTTTCCCACAACCAAACAGAGCCTTAGTTTATTATTATCCAAAAATTTCAAACTTCTCAGAATTGAACAAGAAACCAAATATGTTATCAAACATTGTTCAAATCTATTTTTCATTGATGTTATAACAATACTAACCATAACTAGAAAATAATCCACTCTAAAGGATTCATCAGGGGTTTGCTTTTCATCAGTAGAACTATTCTCATCAAAATATTTTTTTTTCTAATCATAGTACGCTTAGACTCATATTCTGGCACCACACCCATTAATATCTTTTGCTATATTCATACTAGATATAAATCTATCAGTTCTATATTTTTCAAAATACAACTTTATACGATCTAATTGTTTGACAGCAGCATCAATACCAACAGATGAAGACTGCAACTACAGTATTTAGTACTCACCTTGTCAAATGCAAGTAATATTTTGTGTCATATAACAATACCAAGTAGAAATTCAAAACTATCAGTCGCATGTACCAGACTTTCTACTTCACTTTTCGACATAGCATCATCATAAATGCTACTCTCTCCATCCCATATTTTTTTTCTCATTTCTTTTTTTGATGTCCTAAATTTTTTCATCTCATTGTCTTACATGAAATTTTTTTTTCTCTCACATTTACACCCTCTCTCCAATCTATTCACTTTTCACTCATTCTTTTTTCTATTTTTACCTCACATATCATAAATTTTTTAAATCCGCACCAACTACCCAATGAGAACAACAATATGGGACGGAGGGAATAGATAACTTAATCAGTGAGTTCCTTACCTGTGGAGCTTGATAGCTCTAACACTTTTGACGCGATTTGACAGTCAAACTGGAGACATTACCAAGTAACATCTTCCATCTTTTAGTTGAACTGGAAAATAACATGAATATGTGTTTGTAAACGTCCGAAATTTTATAAATGAATATAAAATCAAGGAGTACAAATAATTTCTTGTATTTTTGCTTGTTGCGTGTGCAATACAATCTCTATTTGATTCCTCTGATTCTACGACAGCGATTTGGTTTATTGATTTGGTTT
>JAWWMW010100704.1:0-10958 GCA_035048345.1 Echeveria elegans
GCTTGGTAACTCTGTGCCGGTGTACCAATTGACAAAGTCATCAGAAACTCACCATTTCCAACATGGACGGGAGTCTCGATTTGGCCGGTCGTGACTGTCATTGAGTTCAGCTTCTGCAACCTATGCATATCTCTCTTCACTGCATGTTGTAGCTTCTCAAATTTGGTCAGGTTCTTACCTACGTCCACATGTTTGAGCTTTACTCTAAAAACTTTTGAGAACCTTTTCTGATTCGTGGAGTCCAGTCGTGAGGTGGAGAGTACAGGCGATACAAACACACCCATAATGGCCATTACCAACACCAATGATCTTAATTAAACCCATTGTGACCAAAGAAATTTGACAAGAAAGTGTGAGTAGACTAGAAATCTTAATGTCCAAACCTTAAATAACTAAGAAAGAGTATGAAGATGGGATACATAGGAGATATGTGTATCAAATGGGTGTAGAGTAGTCCTAGTCTTGCGTGTTTGTTGAGAAAAATTAGCTGCAGGGTGATATTAGCAGCTTAGATAATATTAGATTATGTATGTATAGCAATAAGAAAGGGTAATGCAAAAGCCGGTGGACAACTTCTTGGACTAGATTTTTGAGAAGTTGTTCATTCAAACAAATTGTTTGAAGAAGGCTAGAAGATGGAGAGCGACTTCTGCGACGGTGTGCGGAGCTAGACCGACTAGCTCTTCTACATGAAGAGTTAAACATTCAGCGATATATCTATTAATGCATAAAGGCGATACTCGAAGACTACAGGAACAAAAACTCATTGTTATTGTCTCAATTTCCCAAAAATGAGACCAAATACCTACAGAAAATACACTTCTTCAACTTCACAAACTCAGCACCATCAGAATAGCCGAATGCCCTTAAGCGGATACTTTCATTACGCATCCAATGCATCGAAAAGACCTCTATTGTTCAAACACTCTCTTTTATTTTCAGTTATCAGCTAAATGATGACCCATGTCAAGTATTTCCGCATTCATTCTAAAGAAACATAAATCTCAGCTTGCTTATCACTATGATTCCGCAGCAAGCGAGCTTTAAACAACCAGCAAGTAACATATCAAGGAGTAAAACACATGAGTCTATGATGAATGAGGTGGCAGTGTTTAATCAATCATGCACATTTGTGAAGGATAAAATATTAACCACACTAAATATCCCAACAAACCAGCTCCCTAATCACCTACTCAACTCGCGCATACATTAGCTGAATCCGCTATCCAGATTCAGAATCCCAAACAGTATAATCTCCACCCAAAGGTTCAATCCACACATAAGAAACAACTAATAGCTCAATCACTACCATGTGCCACAACAGAGTTCAAAACCTCTCATGCGTGGTTCAGATCAACCAATGAATACCTTCTATGAGAACTCATGCGTGGAGATCGACTCCGCTCTCTTCTGCTCCTCCGACTGTGCCTGTGACCAACCGGAGACGGCGACGGTGACGACCGTCTTCTACGGTGCGACGGCGACCTCGATGAATGCCGTCCCATTTCCCAATTTCTCTCACACTACTTGTTCATAAAAATCGAAACTTTACTTAAAGGGAGAAAAAAATTCCCAATTGTACTTATCAGATTAGGGTTCATGACAATTATTAATGAAAATAAAATACAGTATTTTTATTTTGCAATTTAATAATAAATATAAATACGCTGTCGAGGAACAGAAAGAAGTTAAGCGCCATTTTCCAATGGCTACGGACGTCTTTCGTCTAACTCTTCCCTTATCCAAAACCACTCCGACCAACTCCGACTCTAGAGCTTCGATATTCCCAACCTTATCTTCCTCCACAAGTCTTTCATTCTATGGTGGTCGCAACACGGTTGGCGTAAGGCTCCGTCGGCGGAGGCTCGGAGTGGTTTGTCAGACCGTCGGGACGCAGTCGGAGAGTGGTGTGGCTGCCGGTATTAAATCTGGCCAAGACCGGTTTCAGAAGGTATTTTTGATTTTTTATTTGTGGTTTGATTTTTGAATTTGAGGTTGCATTTGAAGAGATTTGAGCCTTGAATTTATTTTATCTCATCTGGTGTTTCAGGTGCCTATTCCCAATATTAGAAACTTCTGCATCATAGCACATATTGATCATGGGAAGTCTACGCTGGCCGATAAGTTACTTCAGATGACGGGGACAGTACAAATGCGGGATATGAAGGAACAGTTCCTGGATAATATGGACTTGGAAAGGGAAAGAGGCATTACCATTAAACTACAGGTATCTTTTGTAATTACTGTATCTAGTGAAGTAACTTCTGCATCATGTAGAGCTTTTAATTTCCGCATGTTCGGTTGTAAGTGACTTGAGGTATCATGGTTTAATACGCTATTAATTTTATTTTTAGCTTCTATGAAATGTCTTGTTTCACGTTTTGTTGCAGGCTGCTCGCATGCGCCATGTATACAGGGGTCAGCCATACTGTCTGAATCTTATTGATACGCCAGGACATGTAGACTTCTCTTATGAGGTACTTAGCAGAATTTACTCAATAATGTCAGATTCTTTCATTCTGGCGTGTTTATTTCCTCTTTCACTGATGTCTTTAAATGATGCCCATTTTAATTCATTAACAGCCCAGTCATTTAACTTCCTAGTGTATCATACCATAGTTATCTATTCCTCCTCTCTGGTTTGAATGGCCAGTTTACTTGACTTTCACTCCACCATTAAATTATTAACGTCCTATTATAGTTTTTAAATCATTAGCAAGTCTCAGGCCTTTAACTATCTTCCTAATTTGGTTTGATTTAATGGTCCAGAAAGTGGTTCACTTTAACTAAACCATGGTACACTGGTTGTATATTGTTAAGACAGTCTTTTTTCCATTTTGACCTATAGGTTTCTCGTTCTATTGCTGCTTGCGAAGGAGCTCTCCTTGTTGTAGATGCTTCACAGGTAATATACAAAATATTCTAAAGTACATTTTAATTCACATGCCCTGTATTGTCATGTGTCTTTCGTCAAAACATTTTGTAATGATACAATACTTGGTAGGATTCTGGTCACTAAATGTCTCTGTATTGCAGGGAGTGGAAGCTCAGACACTTGCGAATGTGTATTTGGCTATGGAGAATAACTTAGAAATTATTCCGGTAAGTTTGCTGCCTCTGTGTAATTCTGTATGGCTTGAATCCTCATGTTTGAACTTTGAAACTGAGAATTATTCAATTCATCCGGTTGATCAGTGATTAAGCTATCCATTTTCCAAGGAATTAAAATGATCATCTAAAGTCTCCCTATCATTATTCATAATCATCTTATTTCTGTTGTTGGGTTTTCTGGATTGTGATGGTAGCCTATTGCCATTTCAGTTAATATCTCTTAGCGTACTCCAACAATTTCTTCTATCTCGTGAATTGAATGTTACTATTGCTGTTTTTCCCTTATTGGCTTTTGGAATTGAAAACAAGTGGTTTCCATGAGTTGCACGTTATATCAACAGGAGTCGCCTTCTAATGTTGATTATTATCAGTTTTGTCAATACACAGATACTGGATTGGGATGCTGTGAAGTACGTGCAGACCTTTATGATCTTGGGTGTTGCTAGGCCAGCTAATTGCAAGTTTCTTGTGTGCAGGTTTTGAACAAAATCGATCTTCCTGGTGCCGACCCAGATAAAGTCCGCGAAGAAATTGAAGAGGTTTCAATTAACTCAGCAATGAGCTTGGAAGTTTTCCTTTTCCATATTTTTCCCACCTATGCTGTATGCATATTTGCATATGTTAGCCGAAATGAATGTATAACTAGTCTACCGATTCGTGATTTAGTGTACATTCGAGCCACTTTGCAATTAATCATGATTTTTTTTTGTAGGTAATTGGACTTGATTGCAGCAATGCTATTCTTTGCTCTGCAAAGGTTAGTTGGCCTTCTCATTATGAATATTAAGACAGAACTGAATGAGGTCTTCCAACGAAGAAAGGAACTGTTTGAAATGTCCCTAAGCATGCCTAGTAAATGATGCCCCATTAACATGTTTTGTACGCAGGTATAACTCAACTACACTAGAACACAAGAAACCCATTTTTAAAATTAATATGACCTTAATTACAATGCTCATTAGTGTTATGAAACATAGTGATGAATGAAATTAATGTTTAAAATGTTTCTTCAAAGTTCAAAGCAAATATTTCATAACCGGCTTTTGCATTTGGCATAAATACAAAGATTGAGAGATTCCACAACCGAGCTTTCGATGATCTTACAGAATTATATAGTGGGAGAAGCAGTACACAACAGCTATCTAAGCTTAACCTAAGAAATATTTAAACCGTACACAAATGAAGTTTGGCGAGTCAATGCACACCGATTGCCTTGTAATATTAGTTCTTTTTTGGTCTTTCATATACACATGGATGATGGATTGTTGTTTCTTCACACTTGTAAATTTTATACTGTAGGAGGGTATTGGTATAGCTGAAATACTTGATGCCATTGTTGAAAAGATACCTCCACCAGGGGAAACTGCTGACAAACCCCTGAGAGCATTAATATTTGATAGGTATTTAAAGAACTTGCATTTAAGTGACTTAGGCGGCCTGTTTTTTGGGTAGTGTTCGAGCGCGGCACGGGTTACTAACCAAACTATGGTTGTTTGCTTCGATAAAGCTCCTCTTTCATATTTCGACTCATTGTTCCTTTTTCATTATTTTAAGAAAAGTATCTGTGTTTCTAGATTATTGTTTTATGGCTTTCATACACCAACGGTTTAGTTGTTTAGTATTGGTTCTTATTTCCTTCTGAATGTTGCAGTTATTACGATCCATATAGAGGTGTCATTGTTTATTTTCGAGTAATTGATGGAACTATAAAGAAAGGAGACAGGATTTACTTCATGGCGAGTGAAAAGGTTGGCAATTTTCCACTCCCACGTTAACCTTTACCGTTGTTGCTTTAACAAAACTGTACCCAATGTGTTGATCAAATCATTTGTATAGTACTACTTATGTCGTACTTGCCATTACAGGATTATTTTGCTGATGAACTTGGAGTATTATCCCCTAACCAAGTGCAAGTCGATGAGTTATTTGCTGGCGAGGTAAAATCTTTTGATAGGAATTATTGAATTCATACCAAGTGATTCCAGAGAAGGGAACATGAATATGGTTGGGATTGACTGGGGATCCGACAATGGTTGAATAGAAAGTTTGATCAGCTTTAGTTCTATTTTTGATTGGTAGAAGTCCTTTCTTACTTTGATCAGCTTAATCTTTTATCTAAAGCTTTCTTGGTTGCCTTTTGTTGATGAATTTAGGAAGGCTCGCCTTTCAAAATTGTAGCTATAGATTATGCCATCTTTCGACTTTAAAGTCATGTTATCAAATGTGTATGTATGGGTTATTAAGCTAGTAATCCTTTCTTAAAAGATACGTGCAATTTGTTCGCACACCCTTTCGCAGGTGGGCTATCTTTCTGCATCAATAAGATCAGTAGCGGATGCAAGAGTGGGCGACACTATCACTCTCCATGCTAGGAAAGCAGACCAATCACTCCCTGGATACGAGGAGGCCACTCCGATGGTGTTTTGCGGCTTATTCCCTGTTGATGCAGACCAGTAAATTAGTTTACCATTAATTTATTATCATTTTGGCGTTTGTCTATCTTGAGGCAGCTTTGATTGTTTTGAATTTTGGTTGTCAGGTTTCCGGAGTTGCGTGATGCACTAGGGAAATTGCAGTTGAATGATGCTGCTTTAAAGGTATAATATTTACCTAACAACCTTTCATTTTTCAAATTCATTGCCATTTTTCCGTCTCCATGTCTTGGTAATCCTGTACGACACGTTTAATCCACACTCTCAAGATTCAGAACTATTTAGCAACAGAAAATAAACAGAATACATATCTTAACCAAGATTTGATTGTGACTAACTCAATAGTAATTCAATCTGGCGTTAAAGTTTATTCTATTCTGCATGCTTCTTGCATTTGGCTCTTATGATAACATTTTTTCTGAATTCTGATTTAATTTGTTATTGAGGTTGCAGTTTGAGCCCGAGTCTTCAAGTGCTATGGGCTTTGGCTTTAGATGTGGATTTTTAGGCCTTCTTCACATGGAGATTGTCCAGGTTTGGTATTATGTCATTCTCATTGCCCACCGAGTAACAGCATTTATTGCTAATGTTGGACTCAATTAATAAAAATTAATATCACAGGAAAGGCTCGAGAGGGAGTATAATTTGACTCTTATCACTACTGCCCCAAGTGTTGTTTACCGTGTCAATTGTGTTACCGGAGAGACGGTAAATCCTTCTTTTCTTTTGTCAGTCTTTACTTATTATCTCACATGTTTTAATGCGTGGAAAGTATCTCAATGAGATTACCTTGACGACCTTTACAAATAACTATTTGACTATTTGTTTCTTTTTCTTTTTTCCAGGTGGATTGCTCTAATCCATCTTTGCTTCCTGAACCTGGTAAAAGAAAAACAATTGAAGAGCCATTTGTTAAGGTTGTCATCTAGTTAATATGATTTCTTTGACCTTTTATGTTATGTACTAAATTTATATAGTTATCCAAAAAAAAATCCAGATAGAAATGTTAACCCCAAAGGACTATATTGGCACACTTATGGAACTAGCACAAGAGAGGAGAGGTATCTTCAAGGAAATGAAATTTATCAGTGAGAATAGAGCTTCACTAAACTATGAATTACCTCTGGCAGAGGTATAGTTCCAACCGTTCCTTTAATAAGTCCCTTGGTGTGTTTGATTCTTGTACAATTTTATATTGATATTGCTTTTTTGTTTACATTTGATTCATTACATTTCTGAGTACTAGTTTGGTGATTAATTCACGAGTCAGATCTTTCTGGGTTGTTTGAACATTGAGTGGCCTAAACTTTAAATTACTGATACTCACAAGCTGAAATTACTTAAATCAGTTCATAGCCTTTTCCGAGACATTATCCTGGACTTTTTTGTAGAACCTCATCCATGGATAGATTTCATGCTGCAGATGGTTGGAGACTTCTTTGATCAACTGAAGTCACGAAGTAAGGGTTATGCTAGCATGGAATACTCCTTTTTTGGGTAACTTCATTGTAGGATTTGCCATTTACTTGTGATGTCGCAACCTAAAACTTTCTTCATGCAATGTGGAATCATTCCTCGGATTTAACTATCAGGTACAAAGAAAGTGATTTGGTAAAGCTTGACATACAAATAAATGGAGAAGTTGTTGAACCTTTAGCAACAATTGTTCACCGAGATAAGGTACTGTGGAATGTGGTTGTAGCTACTCTCACGAACACAGTGACCTATATACTGGCGCTATCCCACTTACAGATTAGATTATGTTTCAAATATTTCTGGTGTATTATTCTGATTTCTTTATCGCGAAATAACACCTCTTTTTATGTTCTCATTCTCTGTATCGAAGGCGTATTCTATTGGGAGAGCACTGACCCAAAAGTTGAAGGAACTAATTCCACGACAAATGTTTAAGATTCCTATCCAAGTAAGTTTAGGAATAGCAGCTTTCATTAATTGTTTAGAACAACATTTTTTCTGGAACTCTGAAGAGCGACGGGTATTAATTAACTCCATGGTTGGGTCCTTTTGTTAGGGAACCGCTAGAGACAACTTCTTTTTTTACTAAATGTCAGTGAACATATCAGTGGCCAGCGCCCTTTCGGCAGTCCGCTATCAGTTTCGAATAAATTGGTTTAGACATATATGCAAAGTAGCTGTTTGTTCTATTCCCACAGTAAAAATTTGAAGGAATCTGTGTCATATTCTTGACCCTTTTCTTTGGTATTTAGTAACATAGTGATTTTGAGTTTACTCATCCAAGTTACCGTTTATAACTTGGATGTGTCTTTCATATTGGCTTGTAAGCATTTCGCCAAGTACACATGTGATTTCTTCTCAGGCGTGCATAGGCACGAAGGTTCTTGCTAGCGAAGCTTTATCAGCAATCAGAAAGGATGTATTGTCCAAGTGCTATGGTGAGAAACAACAAAACCAACGCCACTCAAAATGCAGCAACTAATTAATACAATGGCATGTTTTTTCCTACTATTTCTTCAACATTCTCACACTGCGATCTCGTTTCAGGTGGTGACATTACAAGGAAAAAGAAGCTACTTAAGAAACAGGTGTGCCTATTTATCGACTGTTAGATAGAATTGCCATCTCTAATATATGTGGTCTGAACTCCCAATATCATATAATAATCATCTCAAGCAAAAGAGTAGTCTAGCGGTGGAGCACATATTTTATATGGACTGCATTCTTTCATCAGTTGTCATCTTCGAAGGTCAACCTGAACAGAGTATGCTATTTATGTACAGGCTGAAGGAAAGAAAAGAATGAAGGCCATTGGAAGAGTGGATGTGCCTCAAGAAGCATTCATGGCTGTGTTGAAACTTGAGAAAGAGGTGTTATAGAATTTACTCCAGGCCACCATCTCTTTAATGTTCCATGCGGCCATATGCCAGTTGAGGTTGCCATCTCATCCATCGACCACCGTAATGAATGATGTCTTATGCCAACTGGGGTAGAGGATTTTGGGTAGGAAATAGATTGCTCACAAACATCACGGCCTCAACTGCATTTAAAGGTTGTTTATGCAATGCAAAACTCGTCTATGAAATGTATGAAACTTCAAATGGTTGTTTCATTGATTCATTTTGATTCTGGTCTATGGGACTGACATGTGTGTATGAGATTGTTGCCCAACATTCATACACCACTGTAGTAGAAAACTGCACACCCACCACTCTTGTTCACCCATTACTAATACACTAGCCCTCGCTACAGTCTCTGGCTGTGCGTTTTTATTTTCGATTTGATTTCTAATAATGAAAAGTAGATTTTACCGCATTGTAAGACCTCTCTTTTATCGCTATTATGTGGAAAAACATTCAAAGATATTAAAAGTCACATGTTAGACAGAAACTTCGGAAAATCATATCTTTTTATTAAAAATGAATAAGTTTTTGCAGAAATCATGTTAAGAAACCTTGAAACACATTGTGTATGATAAAAATTTAAAAACATGAATTTAGATATCAAACGCATAGATTAGAGACTCACAAATATGAGTCCAGGAGAAGGAAAACTAGGGAAGAATCTGTAGTTTTTTCGCAAAATTTACATGTTAGACAGCAACTTCAAAAAATCATATATTTTTATTAAAAATGAATCAGTATATGAAGAAAATATTTTAAGAAACCTTGCAACACCTAGTGTATAATAAAATTTTAAAAACATTAATTTGGATATCAAACACACAGATTAGAGACTCACAAATATGGATCCAGAAGAAGGAAAATTGGGTGAAGAATCTGCAGTTTTTTCGCAAAGTTCACATATTAGACAGCAACTTCGAAAAATAATGTCATTTTATTAAAAATGAATCAGTATATAAAGAAAACATGTTAAGAAACCTTGCAACACATATTGTATGCTAAAAATATACAAACTTGAATTTGGATATCAAAAGCACAGATTAGAGACTCACAAAGATGGCCGCAGAAGAAGGAAAGCTGGGTGAAGAATCTGCAGTTTTTCCGCAAAGTTCACATGTTAGACAGCAACTTCGGAAAATCATATCGCTATATTAAAAATGAATCAGTATATGAAGAAAATATGTTTAGAAACCCTGAAACACATATTGTATGCTAAAAATATAAAACCGTGAATTTGGATATCAAAAGTACAAATTAGAGACTCACAAAGATGGCCGCATAAGAAGAAAAGCTGGGTGAAGAATCTGTAATTTTTTCGCAAAGTTCACATGTTAGACAGCAACTTCGGAAAATCATATCGCTTTACTAAAAATGAATCAGTATATGAAGAAAACATGTTTAGAAACCCTGAAACACATATTGTATGCTAAAAATTTAAAAACTTGAATTTGGATATCAAAAGTACAAATCAGAGACTCACAAAGATGATGGATCTTTCAACGGAAGTGGAGATGACTAACGGAAGATGATGAATTATACCTATGCTAAACTTGAATCGAGATGTTCTGTCAAAGTGGAGATGACTAACGGTGAAGGTTAATGTTGCGATCTGTGTGGGTCGACTCAGGTTGCGCCAGCGTAGTTGCAGTAAGTTTCCTCACAACAAACGGTTGAATTTGGATCTCATTTGCAGGACACAGGGAGATAACAGAAGAGTGTCGTTCGGAACATGGTTGTGTAACTGCTGTTTTTAAGATTAGATTTGGTCGTAAAAGGTGGGGAGACTCGGGTAACTGCCAAAACATACTCCCCAATTACTAATAGGAAAGATAGATTATAGAGTATTTGAAAATGGGTTGAAATGGTATTTGGGAAAGTCATATAAATCCTCAACTTTGTCGATTCGGTCATTTTAATCATCAACTTAAAAAAGTCCATTTATATCATGTACTTAATGTTGACTTCCTTATAAATTAAGCAACTTTCGTTGACTTCGCCATTTTAGTCATGCCGTTAAGTTCGAGTGACGGCACTTGAACTTTGTCGTTAGTAACGAAACGACGTCGAAAAACAAAACAATTCATGCTCCTCCAAAGACTGGAACTCATGTCATCCCTTTACCCACTAGCTTGCTAAACCAACCAAGCTATCTAATCATACGTGTCTAAATGAATGTTTCATTTACTTTAAATCTTTAAAATGTTTTAATCTTAAAATTATTTTTAAACCCACCCACCTAAAGTCAAAAACATTTTAATTTTCAAAAACATTTTAATTTTAATTTTTTTTATATTTTCAAGAGTTTTTTGATTCTTATGAAGAAAATATTTTTGAATCAAAAATGTCTTGAAAATTAAAATATTTTTGAATAAAAAATGACTTGAAAATTAAAATATTTTCTTCATAAGAATCAAAAAAATTTGAAAATTAAATTTTTTTATTATTTTTGAAAATTAAAATATTTTCTTCATAAGAATCAAAAATATTTTTGAAAATTAAAATATTTTCTTCATAAAAATAAAATATGTATTTTAAT
>JAWWMW010100715.1:0-10957 GCA_035048345.1 Echeveria elegans
GTCGGCGCGGGGCAGGGCAGGTCGCAATTTGGCTCCGACCTGCCCCGTTGCCACCCCTAGATGTCAGCAACCAGTTATACCTGGTTTATTTTTGAAGAGGGATGACATGAAACCAATTTGGGTATCTTTTAATTATGAAAAGTTATCAATTGTCTAAGTGTTGTATGCTTACCAATGAAATTAAAGGATGTAGGATTCATATGAATAAGAAGGAACAAATGTATGGAAGTTGGCTCAGATCTGATCGAGAACATAATATCCCAAGCTGGACGAATGGCGATGCTGTCGAAAGTGATTATATGGTGGTGTCATTGCCGGAGAATACAGAGGAACCACCAGGGGACGAAGGAGCAGTTGAGAAAGATAAAACGGAAAGATCCTTTCGGTTCCTCAATAGTCACACTTATTTTGAAAAATAAGGAAATTATTGATTCATTGAATTGTAAGGTTATGAATGTTCCATTGCATAAAGTCCGACATAAAATTATATCCAAAGGTAGGCCTGGCTTACATGATTTTGCAGTTCATTCTGTCCATATGGATATAAAACAACCTTTGAGACATGAATCAATTATTTCAAACAACAGAAATAATAACTGGTTAGAAACTGGATAAAGGCTGAGTTTCAGGGATGGACATGTTAAAAGGTTGATTAATTTTTCGGAGGTGGCCTAGAGCAAAAAGAAAAAGACAAATGTAAATCGAAAATTAGGGTTTCGGCCAGGGGAGTTAATGGTAGATGGGGGGACCTTTGGGAGATTTCAGTATCAACTATACCAGTGGAAATAATATCTTTATCATACACAATAGACTTAAATCAGTTATAAGGGATTCAAATTTGTAGAGGGGCACCGCCTATCAGTCGCCTTTTTTTACCTGATGCCAATATTTATTTACAAGAGCAAATTTTCGAAAGATAAGGTCAATTAAGAATACTTTGGAAGAGTACCAATTTATTTCTAGACAACATATTGATTTCAGCAGATCCGAGGTAGTGTTTAGCCCAAATTTTCCAATCAGTTTTTGGGACAGATAACCTCACATTCTAAATATTTTGGGCTTGCCCCTTTGTATGGAAAACAAGAAAACTGAGATGTTCCGGTATTTGATTGAATGTACATGGCAAAAGGTGCTGGGATGGAACAAAAAATTTCTGCTAGCTGCAGGAAGAGAAGTTATAATCAAGTCAGTTCTACAAGCACTTCCACAGCATGTCATGATGTGCTGGAAGCTACAGTAACCCTCTGTAAACGTTTATCAGGTATTATGACAAAATTCTGGTGGTCGTCTGATGGGAAGAAAGTTATACGCTGGACAGACAAACCTTTGCTTTCTAGAACTAAAGTTGAGGGGGCATGAATTTCAGGGATTTTGTTTTGATGACCGATGCTTTTCTATCTAAAAGTTTTGGATAATTTCGGACAACCCCTCATCACTATACAACGGAGTACTAAAATCGAAATACTTCCGAAATGGTAATCTGTTATCATCTACCTTGCAGAATACTTCTCCATTTTGGAAAGGAATTTGGAAAGCAGGTATGGAACTGAAAATTTGGATAGCTTTGAATCAGAATAGGGAACCTAAATGGTTGGGACAATCAAATGGCATCTTCTCTGTAAAACCAGCATACCAAGTCCTTAAACAAATCAGTGATGCAAAACAATTAGAAGGGACATGAGAATCTTCAGATAAATCGAATCTAATAAGTTTCTGGAGGAAAATATGGAGACTAAAAACTCAAGAAAAAGTAAAGATTTTCATATGGAGATTGTACTACAATTACATACCAGTGTGTCTGAATCTTTGCAGAAGAGGTTGTGGCGCTAATTTTCAGTGTTGATTTTTTATGCACCCTGAAGAATCTGCTTCTCATGTTTTCCTGGATTGCTGGTGGACTAAGGTTTTTTGGAATTACTTGAAAATCGATCATCTAATTTACCAGTTGAGTTGCACTGATCCGGGTGAATGACTCTGGCGATGTGCTTCAGGTTTTAATATGGATAATTTAGTCCTGGTTTTATATGGTGTATATTCGATTTGGTATTGCAAAAACATATTAGCTCTTGGAACTAATTTTTTGAACATAGAATCAGTAGCTCTTAACATTAAGGTAAAAGTGACTACAATTTTAGAACCAAGTTTCGAGTTTATGGTTATAGGTGATGAAGCGGGATTCAGTTGGAAAAAATCGAAAATCTTTGACATCAAAATTTACTTTGATGTCTCATGGAGCCATGAAACAAAAAAAAAGGTGGATTTGGATGGATAGCTAAAAATTGAGATGGTACTGTGGCTGGGGTAAGGGCAGGTTTACTGCATGGCGCAACTTCATGCTATCAGGCTGAAGGGATGGCTCTCTTACAGGCATTAAACTGGGCAGAAACCGAAACTTGGGAATAATGTGTATTCATTATTGATAATTGTCAAGTACTCAAAAGCTTAAAATGTGATACAAGTTTCAATCGGGGGACAACATGTATTACACATCGTGCTATGATGTTATTAAGAAATTCGAGGTGGAGTGCAAAGGGAAGAGAATTCTACTGCAAGCAAATTGGCGAAAAAAGCTATTAGGGAGGATTTAACTCTCTAAAGCATCTCCAATGGTATTTTGTAAAATGAGTATGTAAAATATAGTATTTTATTGTTTATGTAAAATTTAGATGATGAAAAGTGGATTGTGCTCCAATGGTCTTTTGTATATTGGTTATCTAAAATATGTTATTATATTAGTTATGTGCAAATCTGAATACAAAGGATACCATTTCAGAGTTGAGAGTGGACCGAGCATATGCACGAGAGGAGTTGCTGAGCATCTGCACCGGAGCAGCTGCTGGAGCACCTGCCATTTCGACCCATTTCAACACATTTCAGCGTCCTCGAAAAGCAACATCTGATTACCTCTACCATGTCCAACATCTCCATCGATGGTTGCCATCCTGCTTCTACACCAAACCAAACTGTACTCACATTCTTATAGACATTCAATCAAACAGTTAGTGTGCTTACATACATACCAATATCATGCACAAAAGCTGACAACCCAGAGCACCCAACACCTCCAGCAACCCTAAACAGCAACAAATCAGTGACCCTATCCCTCTCAGACTTCACAAAATAGAAAAAAAAAATCTCCACTTCCTCCAAATCCCCAACACTCACATACCCTGTTTCCATCTCAAACGGCAAAACCAAACCCCAGTAAACCTCGACAGCGTCTTCACAACCGTCTGCCCCATCCCATTTCCAAAAACACCCACCAGCAGTATCAACTCATCAACACAACCTCCAACATCATCCCCATCTCTATCCATCCAGTCGCATTCATCAAGCTGGCTACGCCCCTGCATCCTGCCCAATTTCAGTTCCGACATAGTGAAGGAAGGGGATTTGTCAGAGGAGGTGATGATGAATAATGAAGGGAGAAGATGACGAATAGTGAAAAACGAAATACAGATTGGTTAGAGGAGTAGTAAATTTAGCCGGTTGCAATCCCAATTTGTAAATTTAACCTAATTTGAAGGATGCGTTGGAGAAGAGGTTTTTCAGTGGATTTTGTATATTACATGCCACCTGGACTGATTTTGAAGATTGAGCCTTTTTTACGTAAGGCGCTGGAGATGCTCTTCGGGTGGTTTTTAAAACAAAATAAATACATTTTCCTCTCAATTTTTCGAGGTTTCATTAAAATTAATATTCCCTCCGTCCGCTTTTTGATCTTCCTAGTTGGGTTGATGACACGGTAATTAATGAATAATGAGAATGTGAAAGTAAAAATAAGATAAAAGTAAGTAAGAGAAATATAAAGTAGGAAAAATAGAGTATTGTGAGAGTGAATTAATTGTCATAAAAGGAAATAGGAAGAACTTTAAGGAACATCCAAATAGGAAAGTAGAAAGAACAAAAGAGAACAGAGAGAGTATCTTGTTTACTTTCCAGCCAATTTTTCCGCTACCCAAACGCAGGGAAAGAGAATTCTGTCCAAGCATGTATAATAAATTCATGAAATAGAACTGCGTTTAAAAAACAGATTTGATATCATGTGAATCCAATACAAGGTTTGTATTGTTGAGGTTTACAAAAATCCCTCCGAGAATGGTAACACGGACGAACTGAGAGAGTTTCATAAATAACCCAACGTCTTGTATTGTGTCGGAGGAAACCAAAGTAAAACAAAAATGGGGTAAAAGTAAAACAAAGAACAAAGTGATTATCTAATATTGGAGGTGTGGTGTGGTTGGGTATCATATCTCATTTTCTCAATCAGCCTTGAGCTTTGCTCGTGGCTTCGAGTATCTCCAGCTGCTTTTGCATCTCCCAATGAGCTTAAGGACTTCATCGATGAGAATCACAGGTAGAGCTACAGCAAGGACCAGTAGCCATTCGTTTAGGTTGAGAGGAACTATACCAAATACTTGAGCTAAAACAGGGACATATAAGATTAGGAAGTGGAGCCCAAATGAGACCGACATGGCTACTATGAGCCACGGGTTCACCCATGGTGGCATGGT
This sequence comes from Echeveria elegans, assembly GCA_035048345.1. Lineage (NCBI taxonomy): Eukaryota > Viridiplantae > Streptophyta > Magnoliopsida > Saxifragales > Crassulaceae > Echeveria > Echeveria elegans. Next base: position 4,515 of record JAWWMW010100715.1, read on the forward strand.
TAGTAGGCTACCGTCTTCAGAGAGGGCATTGAGGGAGTTGAACATCTCAATAGCCACCAAGACGGATAATGATAGGGTGGTGGCTTTGACTTTCCCTCCTTGGAAATAGTCACATGGGTTGGAGTCGAAGTTGAAGACTTGAGACCCAGCGGTAAAAGGCGAAGCAGTGAAATTGTTCCATGATGGGCACTGAGCCCAACCGGCCAGCTGAGAATAGGTCACCAGACTGTGTCCATCTCCACTCAGGTCTATTCCCATGAATGTAGGCTGTGTGTACCAAATGACAAAAATTCCAACTGTGGCTACTCCCACATACAGCCCGATCACCTAGCACCAAAAGAATAAGATGAAGCATAGACATGAACTCTGAGCTTGAAGCCTATTCTTATAAAATAACAATTTAAATTACCAGATAGCGAAATAAGATCCAGGGAGTGATCAAAGAATCATCACTTCTCCTGGGAGGTTTCTTCATAATGTCCTTATCTGGCGGATTGAAACCCAATGCAGTAGCTGGCGGTCCATCTGTGACAAGATTCACCCACAAGAGCTGGACAGGTATCATCCCCTCGGGAATGCCCAGTGCAGCAGTAAGAAATATGGAAGCGACCTCTCCAATGTTCGACGAAATCATGTACCTAAAACGAAACTCATAAGGATATTTTTACATAAAAGTTACTGATGCAAGCAGTGCAACAAATTATAACTCATGGTTAAACAAGAATATAATTGCCAAACATTGATCGGCATGACTGGTGAGACTGCAGAACGTATAATTCAAGTATACTAAACAAATATTCCTAATACCTGATAAATGCTTTCATGTTGTTGTATATGGATCGTCCTTCGCCAACAGCAGCAACTATGGTGCTGAAATTATCATCAGCAAGAACCATGTCAGATGCTTCTTTTGCAACCTCTGTTCCAGCAATACCCATTGCAATTCCAATATCGGCCAACTTTAATGCAGGAGCATCATTCACACCGTCCCCAGTCATGGCAACAACTTCACCATCTTCTTTGAGCAACCTGACAATTTCCTGTTTATGTCGGGGTTCAGCTCTTGAGAACAGGAGTCCCCCAGATTGCCTCAAATGATTTTTCTTATCAGGGTGATCCATGAAATCCCTGCCTGTCAAACTTCTGGAAGTAAAATCTTCGAAGGGGCCAAATACACCTATCTCACGGCATATGGCTTCTGCAGTATTTTTGTTGTCTCCAGTAATGACGATGACACGAATTCCAGCAGCTTTGCAATCCTCAATCGCCTGACGAACTTCTTTTCTTGGAGGATCCTTAAATAATAAACCAATGTCATAAATACACAATGGTTATTGGCGCCCATGATCTCTCACTGCCATAATCCAAATATAAAATAGAAACTGTCCAAATACCAACTCACCCTTAGGCCAACTAACCCAACAAAAGTGAGATTACTCTCTATTGAGGAATAATTAGATGGATTAAGCAGAAGCTCATGATCAGGGTGATCCTCACTGCCATCATATGTTGCAAACTTGTCCAGGTTGTCCTTGTACGCAAAACCCAAACATCGTAGCGCACTTGATGACATTTCCTTTAAAGTTTGAAGAATATGATCCTTCGAGTGCTGGTCAAGCTCAACAACAGAGCCATCTAGCAATTGGATTCTTGAGCTCCTTTCCAATAAATTTTCTACAGCTCCCTGCAATATGAACATGCCAAATGAATATGTGTCATGCATAAGCGAAAGGTAAGGTGTGTGCAAGGGAAATGCAAAAGCAAGATCCAAAATTCTCCATGAGTTTAATTAAATGATAGATATTGAGATATGATAGATATTAACTGAATTGCTTACCTTCACCAGCAATGAGTTCCTCCCTGAATTGGACTTCACTATGACTCCCATTGATTTCCTGTCACGGTCAAACTCGAGAGTCGCGATTCGGTGCTCCATTTGACTCAAAAGATGACAGCAACCTTCATAAATCGGTAGAATATACACAGTCAGAACAATACACTTTAAAACACACAGAATGTATGATAGAAAAACGCAAATAAAGAGAATCATACGTAGAGTATCACTGCCTTCGGATGCTGAAGAAACATCAACTCCAGGAAATCCCATTTTCTCAACCAAAACCTGCCAAGCGCATTGAGTGTTCACAACCATTGAATGCACAAAGATTGAATCTTTAAAAATGGTTACACAATTCTATTTCAGTGTGCATAAATTATTAACCACAAGTAGTTTTACTGGAAGCCTAGCACACTGTATCGCAGACACTATACCTACTAAAATAGATTTGTTCATCAACAATAGTTTTGAATGTCAAAATATGGAAGGACTCAGGGTATGAATGTCAGCAGTGGTACCTTTAAGGCTGCTTCAGTTGGCATTCCGGTGGCCGCATAGTGTTGCCCAGTTAGTTCAAGCCCAGCATCATTGCAAACGGCAGCAATCTTTGCAATGGTTTGTAGATTAGTGTCCAATTGACCAACTGGCCAGTCATGTATTTTCCCATCAAAGGGGTCATATGTAGTCCCATCCACATCAAAACTCCTTAATGAATCTATTTTAGACCCTATGGCTACCAACCTTGCGACTGCCATCTGGTTGGTAGTCAAAGTGCCAGTCTTATCAGAACATATCACAGTAGTACAACCAAGAGTCTCAACACTAGGCAACTTTCTCACTAGAGCATTCTTTTGGGCCATCTTGCGGGTTCCGAGAGCCAAGCATGTGGTGATCACTGCAGGCAGACCCTCGGGTATTGCTGCTACAGCCAATGCCACTGCAATCTCAAAGTAATATGTACACTTCTCAAAGGAAAACTTGAAGTTCGTAGGCCATCCATCAACATACTCCCAGGATAGAAAATACTTCACATTGATAAGCCAAACCAAAATGCAAATAAGCCCAATAATTGCCGTAAGTGCCTCTCCAAATTCATTCAGTTTCTTTTTCAAAGGCGTATCTTCCTCAGTTTGTGAAGCTTCGTGAATCTGAAAATGTACCTTTCCAATCTCAGTACTCATGCCTATGTTAGTTACTAAGCAAAAGCAGTTCCCATTGACGACGGTCGTCCCTGCAAACACCATACATTTCTTTCCCTGAATGTCAGCATTCTCTGGAACAGGCTTCACAGTTTTACTAACTGCTTCACTCTCCCCAGTCAGTGAACCCTGCTCCAACCTTATGGTTGAACTGACCAAACTAATAACCCTCATATCTGCAGGCACTTTGTCACCTACTCTCAGTTCAACAATATCACCAGGAACTAACTCTTTTGCAGGCAAATTAGACAGTTTCCTCCCATCTCTGATCACAGTAGCACTCTCGGACTGAATCTCCTTGAGTGCTTCCAATGCCTTCTCGGCATTGCTCTCTTGCCAAACTCCCACAACGGCGTTCACAATTAGAATCAAAAAAATCACCAACGGCTCAACAAATGCACTAATATCCTTCGTTCCACCTTCATTGCCATCATACCAAGCAAGAATAAAAGAAATCACAGCAGCACCAAGAAGTATCCTAACCAGTGTATCATTAAACTGATCCAAAACCAACTTAAATATTGAAACTCCGTCGTGCTTCTCCAATTCATTTAACCCATACAGCTGCCTCCTCTTCTCCACCTCATCTGAACACAACCCAGTTTTACTGTTCACTTGATACTTGTCTTCACACTCCTTCACATCTTTGGCCCAAGATGGGAAATCACCACCGATGGACGGCTCGAAAGCATCCTCCTCTCCAAGCCCCGAATTCTCACCTCCTCGCCCCATCCCAAATCAAAAGTAAAACGACACCAACGTTTCTGAATGTTCCACAGTCAACCTGTATCAGGGCGTAGTCAACAATTAATGAGCACAGTAAAAAAGCAGCAACAATCCAAAAAACCGACGGAAACAAAATCAAAATCGAATAGTTTCCAGAAGAAGAAGAAAACACCACAATTCGAAATTCACATACAACAGCGCTTCAGAATTTCGCGCAAAATCACAATTTCGAATTCGAATCGATAACCCCGCCGGATGAAGTAGGAGGCCGGTCAAATGTGAAGCGACTTCTGACGAGAACCGAAGAGGTGTGCGGATCGATTAAAGGCGACGGCTTCTCTTCTTCAAAATGCGTCGTGTTCAGTTTGGGTTGAGGGTTTCGTGGCGAAGGAGGTTACGTGTTTCGTCGAATAGAGGAGCGACACGTATGCAAGAACGAACTGCACAAAATTTGACCTTTTAATGATGTGATAACGTGTCCGACTTTTCAGATTCGCATCTTAATAAAAAAATCTTTAATTGTTCAATAAATGTTCCCGCAATTTTAAATTAAGACTTGAATTCTTCGTCTCCAGCGTTTTATACAACAATCGAATATAAATACTACTGACTCCGTTTTCTGTTGTGTATATTTGATAGTTATCACGAAATTTAAGAAATAATGATAGTGTGAGAGAGAACATAATATAAAGGTAAATGGATGGAGAATAAAGTATGAAAGAGATTGTTATGTGAGAGATAAAGTAAGAAAGAGAATTGCCCGAAATGAAAATAGGAAGAACAAAAGGGACACCAAAAATAGAAATAGGAAGAACAAAAGAGAACAGAAAATATTGATTGAATTTAGCGAATGCTGGACTGGACCGGATCAGCGTGAGTCTCTCTCTTTTGACATCCAAATTAAACGACTCCTATTTACACCTTGGTTTTTTTGTTTTATAGGAGTATTAATATATAGTTCAGTTTCATTTTATTTGACAGTTTCTTAGAATCTAAAGAACACATCGTATGAAGAAAGAGACGGAACTTGAATCATATCATGCTGATTTCGAAGGGAAGTGTTCACTTTACGCTGTGTAACACCTTGTTTGTTTGCGAATCAATTTTCCTGATTCAAAAATGAATTCTTAAAGGAGTATTACCGCAGTAAACAAGAAGAGAAAACGCAGCAAGGTCAAAATTATTTTCCTTCTGTTACATAATGTTTGTACGATATCTTCTTAAATTCGTCTATTTTTCACAATATCGCACTCACTTTTTATATAATTTTAATTATTCTTCACCGCATCTTTTTACAATATTCAAATATCTTAGATTTTCTCTTCATCCATCATTAAGACAAACAATCTGGAGGAGTGTTTAACATTTGGTGTTGTGGTAAGGGAATTTATATGGAAGGAACAATGTTTGTGTTTGTGGTCCTTAAAATAAACACAAGTTGGACCCACTCGTGCTCCCCACGTTCATTAATTGGATGGTCTGTGGCTGGTGGTCGGCTCCATGCTCTGACTTTTTAAAAAGCTGCCCAATTGCTTTCCCCAAACTGGTTCTGCCTCTACGTGGAAATATGGGAGCCCTTCACATTCATTAATTTCAAGTTTCACTTGTTGTCGTTTTGCAAATCAATTATTCTGTTTGATTTCGTTTAGCAATTTTAATAAGTACGGTAGAAGATTAATTTTTACTACAGTGGTCGCTTTCATTTAATATTTTAATAATCTCTCCATAATTCAGTATTCGGAAAATTATATTGCAAAAGAAATAGCTTCCGCTAGCAAGTCCTATCCGAAATGAACGACTATACTTATTTCTTCCAACGAAGTTCTTTGAGATTTTGCGTCTTAACTCTGTCAATGCTTGCCTGGATCGCCCATCAAATATTTTTGTATTTATTATCAAGAATGACTTCTACAATATGGAGCCTACGACAATGATTCAAATATAAAATTATAAAATCTCTGGAAATTATACATTCATCAAATGTTTTCTTAATTAGATTAAAATATGCCGTGGAATAAAGTTACAATAGGACACTAAACCATAATCCTTAAATGAGTTCTCACTCTAGATTAGTTGTACATGTTGCCATGAACTTAATTAGATCTTAAACATAAACTTGAAACAACAAAACTGAGTTTTGTTAGTACGTTAGGTTAGTGATTCAAGCAGTCGGATGTCTCTGTTAAGCAGCATCCCTATATTTAAAGTTAAGAGAAAAGATCATATAGGAACATATGATATCATGGGGACATAGGAATTCGTTATATCCCTTCATACGATTTCATTTACGCGCCAGATTAAATAAGGATATATTAATATCTTTTTCACTTCGTTAGCAATTTTAAGATTAACTTTTTAATATGTCGCTTTCAATTACTATATAATGATCTCTCCATAATCTGGTATTTCAAAAAGGTAAGGGATCATATATAAACATATATTGTAAAAAGAAGGGTTTATTAGTAAAAACCACCCGTAAAATACGGGTTTTTGAATTCGTCACCCGTAAAATACGATATTAGTCAAAACCACTCATAAAAATATTTTTTTAGTAAAAGCCACATATTTCTCTTTAATTAACTTTAAAAAATCAAAAGAATTATAAAAAAAAACTTTAAAAAGTTCCAAACTTTATAAAACAAATATGAAAAATCCAACCATTTAGTGGCATTTTTATTACG
>JAWWMW010100735.1:0-10956 GCA_035048345.1 Echeveria elegans
TGAATGATTGTAAAATGTGAAATAATGAATGAAGAGAGAGAATGCATGTGAGGGTAAAAGTGAAGAGAAATATATTCAATTTTAGAAAGTGTAAGGTATATTTTGGGACATCTAAAAAGGAAAGTGTAAGGTATATTATGGGACAGAGAGAGTACTCGATACTAAATCTTTAGAATAGAATTATCATGCATTATTTAATCCATTTTTCAAAAAAAATAAGGTAAGGAATAATTTTAAGAGGAAAAAAAAGGTATAGTAACATGTGCGAGAGAGAATCAGAGAATGTGTACAGTAAATAATGTCAAGTTGGGACCGCTTGCTTTTTTGAATTGCCTGCCGCACAACGCATCGCAGCGCACACTCTCTGTCTCTCCTCACCGATCCACACTGACATTTTTACCTGTACGAAGAGCTCCTCCCCCATTTTGTCACTTTCCGACGCCGTGATTTCTGCATTCTTTTCAGGTAAGGCGAATGCGAATCCAACGCTTAACTTGTGACTTAATCTACTGATTGTTGTCAGGTTGGCCAACGATTTTTGGTGACTTTTTTTTTCTTTTCTTAATATGTGTTTTGGATTGAGTCGGCGGTGATGCTAGCTGACTGGGAGTCCCTGTTAGGTCTGGTCTGCTGATTCATTTGAATTCTCATATTTATTACGTTGGACTTCACTTGCTTTGCTCGATTCTTGGTTGCCTGATTTTCGTGGTTGTTACTGAAGTGAACAATGAACATGCCGTTGCCCTTAATTATAGGGTCAAGCTCATTAGTTTATTTGTCCAGTTGTGAATCACTCGAGCGCTTTCTGGCTGTCTGTCTTGACCCATATGCTGTATACACTTCTTATGTGATTCTTAACAGCTGTCGCTTCTTCTCCTAATTTAATGGTTGGTGTAATGTTGAAACTTGACCTTCTATATTTACATTTTCAAGTAAGTTTTAGAAGCTGAAATGGAGCGGCGATGGCCATGGAAGAAAAAAACTTCTGACAAGGCAGCAGCAGTTGAAAGAGCAGCTACAGCAGCTATTCTAGAGTCTGCTACTGCTTCTTTGGTTTCCGTTGGGTCACTTCAAAATCAGGTGAGCTTATTTCCTGTTATTATGTTCATCTTTGCTCCACAAGTGATTTGTTTGTGGGTTCCATGGACACTGCATTTTGTGAAATCAATATGTAAGCCATCTGGTTTGTGTATGGGGGGACTTTGGAGGATCTTCTCATGGTACGACCAGGTTGTCAAGTGTGTTTTTTTGTTTTGTTATTACTATGCGGGTACTGCTCTCATTAGTATTGAAGTATGATTTACAGTGTCGATCAATTATAAACCTGGCTTCTACTTACAGTGATGGAGATCTGTCCTTTCAGCAGGAAAATTACAAGAAACCAAACTACGTCCAGATTTCAGCAGAGTCCTATACACATCTAACTGGATTGGAGAATCAAGTGAAGACATACAAGGAGCAGTTCCAGACATTGGATAATCAAGTAAAGACATATGAGGAACAATTTCAAACATTGGAGAATCAGATTGAAGAGTTGAATGAAAAGCTATCGGAGGCATGGTCTGAAGTAGAAACCAAGGAAAAGCTTGTAAAACAGCATGCCAAAGTTGCTGAAGATGCTGTTTTAGGTATATGCAGCAAGGCCAAATACGAAATTGATCTAAGCTTAGATTTTCCTTGCGGCTTGCACTTTACGAATCCTTATTATTTTGAAAGTCTGTTCGCCTTTTATATTTAGCATCTTTCTTGAAGTATTATCGTTTTGTTTGTATTTCTGTTTACAAAAACAAGTACTTATTTTTCCACCTTATCGAATGCAGGTTGGGAAAAAGCGGAAACAGAGGTGATTGCCCTACAAAGTCAGGTGGATTCTCTCAGACTTTCAAAGCGGACAGCCGAAGATCGAGCCACTCATCTTGATGGTGCTCTCAAGGACTATGTGCAACAGATTAAAAAGATGAAGGATGAGCATGCCCAGGAACTACGTGAAGCTATATTTACTAAGACAATAAAATGGGACAAAATAAAGCATGAGCTTGAGACAAAAATAGCAAACCTAGACCAGCAGCTGATTATGGCCGACGCTGAAAATGCTGCACTCTTAAGATCATTGCAAGAGCGAGGCAATTTGATAGTTCAGATAAATGAAGAAAAATCACAAGCCGAGGCAGAAACTGAATTTTTGAAGGGAAAAATTGAATCATGTGAAAAGGAAATAAACTCGTTGAAGTATGAACTTCATGTAGCTTCTAAAGAGCTAGAGATCCGCACTGAAGAAAAAAACATGGCCGTAAAATCTGCTGATGTAGCAAACAAGCAGAATTTGGAAGGGGTGAAGAAGATAACTAAGTTGGAGGCAGAATGTCAGAGACTGCGTGGTCTTGTTCGCAAAAAATTGCCTGGGCCTGCTGCACTTGCGCAAATGAGGTCAGAAGTTGAGACCTTGGCTCGAGAATACGGTGACACTGGAACAAAGAGGCCTCCTTCTAAGCCATCTAGCCCCTACTCTCCACTGCCTGAAATAAACTTTGACAACCAGCAAGATAAGGAGTTCCTAATGTGCCGTCTACTAGCAATGGAAGAAGAAATGAAGATGTTGAAAGAAGCTCTTGCAAAGCGCAATAGTGAACTTCAAGCGTCAAGAAATGAATGCGCTACGACAACTAGCAAGCTCCAAAGTTTAGAGGCTCAACTCCAAAACCATAATAAAAAACCACTGAAAACAATATTGGCAAGCACTACGCACAGCATGGGCTCAATGTCTGATGATGGTATTGACGATCCTGTAACCTGTGCTGAATCATGGACAACAGCTTCACAATCCCATAAAGGAAAATTATTAAGACCTCGTAAATCCGAGGTCAATCAGCTGGAACTCATGGATGACTTTTTAGAGATGGAAAAGCTTGCGCATATGTCAAGTGGATCAAACTGGACCGTCACCCATCCAGAAAATGTAGACATGAAGAGCCAAGTATCACATTCTATTGACGAAGATTTTGCAACGGCTATTTCTCAAATCAAGACTTTTGTGCTGTGTATAGGAAATGAAATTCGTGCAGTCAGGGCTTCATCTGGGGACATTGATGGTTTGATTGAGAAGATCGAGAAGTTTTATATAGCAACTGAAGACAGTCTACATGGTAAAGGAAGCTTGACTAATTTTGTTACGGAACTTGCTCATATTTTATCCGCAGCTAACAAGTTCAATATCAGCGTCATAGTAGTGCCTGACTCAAATGATGGTGAAAACAGTTCTTCTGCCTGTGTTGACAAAGTTGCTTTACCTGAGAATAGGGTAACCCACTCTGATATCATGAAGGAGAAGTATCAAAATGGCTGCTCAGGAATACCCGATACCCTACATCCGGAGCTTTCGCCCGAAACAAATTCAGCTCAGGAGACTGAATCTATCACTACTTGTTCGGCATCAGATGCATGTAAAGAATTAATGTTGGAGAAAGAAAGATTGACTGCGAATCTGGAAGATACTACTTCTCAATTATTCAAAGCAGAAAAACTTATTGAAGAGCTCAAATCACAACTGGTTGCTGCTGAAGGATCAAATAGTTTATTGGAGACACGGCTTAAGTGTATGGCACAGTCATACAGATCACTTGAAGAACATGCAAAGGAGTTAGAAAAGGAAATAGATATTCTGAGAGAGAAAACAAAAGCTTTGGAGTTCGAGATTCAAGAAGAGACGAAAAGTAACCATACTACGTTGGAAACCTGCAATCACCTCGGTGAGCTATCAGAAAGGTACGCACATCCTTTCTATGGCATCCGCTCTTCTCATGATTTGTTACAAGCATGAATTTTGAAAGATGGTTGCCAAACGTTTGAATAACCAGCTAGAAGGGTGAACCCAGGTGCATGATTTACTAATTACTCAAATTATAAAATTAGAAACAGCTAAACACTTGATGCTAAGATCCCATGAGATGGTGCCAGAAAGGTATTTTATGAAACTGGTTAAGGGGGATAATACCATTAGACACATATCCATGCTGTTTCATTTTATGTTGTGTACAAGTTTCTGGATATTTTTCTCAATCATTTCTATTTACCTTACAGAAATAGGGACATCTCAGCTTCTCCAGGATCCGAAACCGGCTTCAAAATGCAGCAGGTAGACATAATATGTGCATTTAGAACTTCAATATCAGCAGTGTTTCACTCCGGTCAGCCCGGATGAAGCGGCAATATTTCATTATGAATGAGTTCTTCATTTTTCTTCTTTTTGAATGAAACTCTCTACTCTTTATTGAAATAGCAAGTTTTTTAACTTCAGGAAACAGAGTTAGCAGCTGCTGCGGAAAAGCTGGCTAAATGTCAAGAAACCATATCTCATCTTGGGAAGCAGTTTGAATCTCCGCGACCGGAAGCTGAAGTTCCCGTATCCCCTCAAAGTGTGGAAAACCAATTGGTTGATGCTCTTGACCAAACTGAGGAGGAAGCTGTTGCAAGTCTTTTAAGCCAGCCAGGAAGCCACTCACAATTAACAAATTTGTATGCTGACCCATCAAGCCCCTCAAACTCTGAAGTGAGCAGCACTTCACCATTACTAACGACTAGTTCATCAAAGCTTCCAAAGCTCAGGCATACCATGTCAGGATCTTCCTTATCTTCGGCACCAACACCAGAGAAATACACTCGTGCCAGTTTTGGTAGAATATATACTTCTCGAAGGAGGATGTAGGCTTTAAGTTGCACATCCATTGTTATTTGCAAGTCTTGGCAGCCATGCGCATCGTAAAGGTGAAGCTCTCTCTCCATTCTTTAAGATCCTTGTTAGCTTTATATCAAGTTGTAAAATGTAAACATGTATTCTGTTGTTGTTGTTGTTGTCAAGTTATGTATTACTAGAATTAATCATACAATGTGAACAAAGTAAATTGCCCTGAATGATGGATGAACTGGTCTGACAAAAGGACCCTATTTGTAAATATTATTTTCATCAAAATTCTCATGATCCATATGACTTCTTTATATGAACTGATGGGTCGGAATTTGAACATTCTTACAGTCCAGCAAATTCGGTTTTTGTAAGTGGCTGTCAATTGATATCCTTCTAAAAGACACAATTTATACGTAGTAGACATTTTTTGACAATCCTATGTATCTTTGTTTCAGAATCGTGTCAAAACATATCCAAGCTTCACAAGAAGATAATTTTAAGATGTAGTTAATATTTTAGCAAAGTTTAAAGATAAGTGGTTCGGAGAAAGTAAAAAATACGTAAAGATGGTTAATTTTCCTATTTAATACAAATACACAACTTCGTACCAAATTTTGCAAAATCTGTCGAAAATTGAGTATCTCAAGGTATACATTCACTCAATTAAAAAAAAAAGTTAATCTTATTTGGTTGGGTACTTATTTTCTGGTAAATCTGATAGTAAGAAGACAAATTAGAAATGAAAAGATGTTCAATTTCTGCAGCTGCAAATTTAGATGGATGAGGGGAGGGGATGAAGGAAATTGTGATTTTTTGGGTGCTTTTAGGCATTGTGATTTTTTTTTCTCTTTCTCTCTTTTTTCATAGATTTACTTATGAGCATGAGATGGTTTCCACAACGTTCAAAACTTTCGGAAAAACAAGTTGCTAGCACATTTACATTTCCATAGATAACTTTGGCAAAAGTTTTTGAGTCTCTTTCGATCTATTCTTATGTACTGGGACATATCTAAAATGAGTGGATGCACATATGAAAAACTATCGAAATTGGGTAAAATCTCAATGATTTACCGAACTAAACGAATATACTTAAGGCTGCCTTTGTACAATGACCTTCAGTAATAATAAAATTAAATGATGTTAAATATTTACTGGCTATTTGAAACTGATTATATTTTTCTTTTACTACGCAGATTTGTTTTTGAAGTTCAAGAATGACTAAGGCCATGGAAACTTACTGGGAATTGCAGGGCAGCAGGATGTTTCCTTAAGAGATGCAGGGTTTAAAGCCTTTTCCCAGAATCCAGGGTGGACCATTAGGCATATATGGAGAGAGCAGAATGAGTTAGCAGATGCGCTGGCGAGGCTTGCGATGCGGAGGCAATGAGAGTGGAATAAGGTGGATGCTATACCTATGGAGGTGGACTGTTATATATCCTCTGCCCCTAGTGCCAGCTCTGTTTCCTGAGGGGCTTCGGAGGGGATCGTCCCTGGCATTTTCTGTTTGTTCTTCGCTGGCCTATGGGCTGGCTGTTTTCTTGCATTCTGTCATGTTTCTATCGGGAAAAAAAAGACTTAGAAACTTAAGGTCCAATTTATAAACCAACTTCGAAATTTTTTGACTTTATTTTGAAATCATTTTGAACTTACTTTTGAATAACTTTTTAGTTTATTAACAATTTCAAAACAATTCTTAAAATCATTCCCAAAACTTTTTGTGTTTATAACCCTCATGGTCACCACAAATTCCGACCCGTCAACTCAACTTTTGACCCGCCACCACAACTTCCGACCGATCATCACAATTTTCGAACGGCTACCACAACTTTCGACCGACCGCCACCATAAATTTCGATCGGCCACCATAACTTCCGACCTAACATTTTGAATCCATTTTTTTTCGTTTTCCTAATTTTTTGGATATCTTTAAATTAATTTGTTCATTAAAATTTTTGAAACAAAACATAAAAACTTTCCGTCGATGTGGCAGTCGGCCGGGTGTGGTCGAAAAATAGTGGTGGTGATATGTCGGCCGATCGAGATCCTGGTCGAAAAGTGCTAGGGTGGTGGTCGGAGGTGGTAGGTGGTTGCGGTGGTCGACGGTGGTGTCGGCAGCCGGTGGCAGTGGTGATAATGCGGCCAGTCGAAATCTGGTTGGAAAGTGGTGGGGGTGGTGGTCGGAAATGAGCCCGACCGACCCATTAAAAATAAAAATAAAAAGTTTAAATTTAAACAGACTACACGGGTCCGTTTAAATTTACACGACTATACGGATCTGGCCCGACCTGTTAAATTAAAAATTTAAATTATCCGTATTTGACCGATTCTATTGCACATTAGAATGATGCATCCCGTTGAAACAACGGACGGTACACTAGTTTGAAATTAATATTCATCTACCCATTCTATGATAAAATTTCATCCGAAGCTTTTTCTTATTATTATTAACAAGTGTCAAATCCGTCGTTCCGACGGGATGTGGCGGCAACAAATATTATTGATACTGTTATTGTGCGGCGGTAATAGACATACATTAAAAAAATAAAGTGCGCAACAACTCATACATTTCTATTAAATTTTTTAAATATTTCCTGCAAAATTTTAAATGTTTATTTTCTATTTTTAATATTATAAAGTTTGTATATTTTTAATTTTAATTTTTTTCCTGCAAATTTTTTAAATGTTTATTTTATATTTTTAAATGTTTATTTTTTTACATTTTTAACTTTAACTTTAATTTTTATTTTTTTTTATTTTTAATTTAATTATTTAAAATCTTAATTTTAATTTTAATTTTTAATTTTTAATTTAATTTAGTTGAAAATGATTTAGTTAGGTGATAGAAATTTAATTAGAGGTTGTTGGTAAATATAAAAGTTTAGTTAGATGTTGTTGAGAGTAATATATTTACGCACACTGACAGTAATGTTTTATCGATTTAGTATTACGGCGTATGATAGAGTAGAAAATGGACGGACGTGATTATTTATTTCGTTTACAAGTTTCCAAAATCGTCTCTTCTCTCTCATCCACGTACACCGCACGGCTTCAGCACCGGACGACTTTCACCGCCGATGTAACATCCTTGAGTCACTGACTACTTCTCCGTTGAAATCTTTAAGCTCGGTTCGCATCCACTTCCAACTCTTTTTTTAAAAAAAATTCTTTTTCAATGTTCAATTTGTACCATTTCGCAGTTCAATCTGTCTGTCGACTCTCTCATCTAATTGGTGATGCCTATTGCTATTGAAGTGATTCTGTATGTATAAATTTGTTTTACTGGATATGATGAATTGAATTGGTTGTTGTTTTTTTGTGTGTGCCCTAAGTTGCTGATTGACTGCTTTAGAACTAAGCCCTAATTGATAAGAAAATTATATTTGGCTTGCTGTTTCCAGTAATTGATTGCTCTATTATTTCCGTATTTCAATTTGTTCAATATATTCATGTAATATGTAGTAGTGTATGGATTTTGGTTTAGTGAAATCGTCATATAATTTTGTTGTATCTGGTTTGTTTTATGTTTAGCTGGAGCAAGTGGATATTAGATATGCTGATGTATTTAGGGTATCTGCGTTATGCGGATAAGTTAGATGTTTCTCCTCGAAGGTTTTGAGCTTCTTTTTGCGTCCATGTGATCCTGAGATCTGGTTGTTGATTTCCTGTGCGAGTGCGTCCGGAGTCATGATTTCTTTCTTGCTTGTTAATTGTTGGAACCCATATTGTGCTTTTCCCTGCAGCTTTTATTGACCGGTAGCTTGACTGTTACCGAACACATAGTCATGGGAGTTATGTAGTTAGGTAACTGTATGAAATTCCATCAGTGTGATTGATCTCATGTTGGCGGTTTCTTACACACAATGTTACAGACAGGTCATTTCTTTATATAGATAACAAGTAACCAAACATCTGATAACCTAGTTTTTCTCTATTGTTTATTCGTTATCCGCTGTTCACTTTCGTTAGTTTACTACGTCTCTGTGTTATTTGGTGATTTATCTTTATCACATTTTCTTATTTCTTGATAGCTCTTGGTAATGCTATTCAAATGATTTATTTTGCAACATTACAAGTAAATCGCATATTTATTTACTTTATGTAAAACATGCAGATTTGCTTTGCAGTACCTGATCTTTGTATTTGTTACCTTGACAAGCAACATGATTGGAAGCTTCTTGAAGAGAGTACTTGTGTATGACTATACCAACACCATACGATTCTCATTTTGCTCTCCGGCGGTAACATTTGTGACATGTCACGTATGAATCCGTAGTTTTGTTCTCGGCAGGTTGATTTTGGGTTATGCATATCCTGCTTCAGAATGCTATAAATGTGTGGAGCAGAATAAGCATGACATTGAGCAGCTTCTTTTCTGGTGCAAGTACTGGTATATGCAACTTGCAGGCCATCTTTCTATGTTTTAAAAGGTATTGCCAAATATTAACTAAATTATGTATTTTATTTGGGATGCAGGATTCTGGTTGCTGTTTTGACCGTTGGCGAAAGAATTGGAGATACCTTTATTTCATGGTAATTATTCCAAACTTGATACGAAGGATGCTTCATAAACAAGACATCTGGATTATTATTTTTCATTTTCATTTTTCCTTTCTGGATGCAGGATCCCAATGTACAGTGAAGCGAAATTAGCATTCATAGTATATCTGCCGTTCCCGAAAACGAAGGTATCAATCATATTCTTTCATTTTTACTGGACAACCATGTGATGCCTTGACTGAAGAAATTTATATAGGATTCTTCCTGTTCTCATTAACAGGGAACAACATATGTCTATGGTTCATTCTTCAGACCTTACCTGGCAAAGCATGAGACAGAGATTGATCGTAACTTGTTGAAATTAAAAACTCGTGTGGGAAATATTGCAGTGGTATCTTTCCAGAAAGCTGCCATGTATAGCCAGAAGAGGGTTTATGGTATCAGTTCCTCAAGGTCCTGTTCAGGTAAGTGCCAGGTTTTGTAGATCCATATTTATTTTTGTTGATAAGTGTTCAAACTAAAGATAAGAAACATTCAAACATGGTTCTGATATTGTGAACTGATTCCACTTTGAACTCGAAACGGGTAGTATGGTTCATAGCGTGTATATTTTCGTGGACGGAGTAGATGTTTACTATCACATCATCTTCTATCAAAGCGGTCAATCCTGCCTTAAAGAAATCTTTGTTTTAATGCCATTAAGACATCTGTCTTGTTAGAAGTGGATTGCAAGTCTTTTGTTGTATGGCTAACAATTGACATCGCAGCGGCAGCAAGGTAGTAGAGTACGCAGACCTGCATCTGTATCAAATCAGCCAGCTAACGTAAATTCACAAATTGAAGAACCTCCGTCTCCGACATCTAGTTCATTTTCAGGTCAGGATACTCAACGCCAAGAAGATGTTGAAGAAGAGTATGTGGTTCTTCCTCAAGTGCCAAAAAAAACAGTGCCAGCTAAAGCTGCGACAGCTCAGAATGAGAAAATACCGGGATCAAATTCTTCTGCTATTGAAACAAGCAACCAACAAGCAGTTTCTTCTGTAAAAGAAGCTATGCAAATTGACTCAGCTCTTTCTTCAAAGCCTAAAAAGTCGAATCCCCCACCAACAACTATCCTGCAGGATACCTTGCGTGTTACGCGAGCCAGAATGAGAAGAAACCCGTCTGATGTTAAATAGCCATTGTTGTAGCCAGTCATATGTTCGGTGTTCAGGGTTGGTAGCCATTGTTGTAGCTGTTTCATCTAGTTCTCTTGAAGTTCTAGTTCAGTATTCTGTATATTAGTTTTTAATTCTTTTTTCTAATTAAGTATCATACTGCTCGATGGATCAGGAAAGTTCTAAGAAAGAAAAATATCTACAGAATACGGAACTTTGTTCGCCCCCAGCTCTGGGCTGTAGTGTATGTTTGCTTGTTGGGTTTGTAATGAATTTTTTTATCGATCAAAAGGTTGTAATGAAATAAAAATGTGACTAATTTATTGAAGAAATCGATTTTATATATTATAACTGATGTTTTAATTTATCTGTACATATTATTTATTTATTTATTTACTAGCGGTGAACCCGTCGTCCCGACGGAACCGTGGCATGATCAGACGCTTTTACAATTCATATGCAGAACTTAAAAGAATTTTTTTTTCCAAATAACCTTAACATCTGGAGGGATACAAACAATCTATCATTAAATCACTTTGCAAACGCTTAAATGAAACAAAACTTCAACAAAGTGAGTAAGGAATGCAACAAATAACCTTAACATCCGGAGGGATACAAACA
>JAWWMW010100765.1:0-10955 GCA_035048345.1 Echeveria elegans
TTAACTTCAAGCTTCAGCATATGAATGCTTTTTTACTCGAGTGAGGAGTGGATGGTTAAATGCGAGGAAGTCAGCCGCCGGTTCGACCATCCAGCCACGGTTGCATCCTCAAGTCTGGTGCTCAAATATGTGCGCTTAACTTTAGCCAGGTTGTTGTCATTGGTGATGGGTAGGGATGACAATTTGACACGTGATCCGCGGATCCGGCCCGCCCCGTTTTTAACCTGCGCACCGCGATTAATCTTAATTAACTTTAATTAATCCATAATTAATTCTAATTAACTTTAATTAATACAATTTATATTTAATTAATCGTGGGCAGTACAGGTCCTTGCGCGGATCGATGCGGGGCAAGGCAAGTTGTGTCAATTTCGCTCCGCGCGCAGGGCAAGACAGAACAGTTTCGACCCACACATCTACCTTCGATCTGCCCCGTTGACATCCATAGTGATAGGCGGCTGTTGACCTTCATCTGTGATCTAATTAGTTTGGTAGAGACTTGTGAGCTGGTCAGATCCACTCACAACTTTTCATATTGAATTTAAAGTTGGTATATTTCCAAGATGTTGCTTCTTTTAAAGTGATTAGTTCATAAAAAAGTGAAACTGAATAAGAATGAATTTCTTATAAATAATTACAAATGAAATAAATTGGATGAAATTGGCATTCCGTAAAAAAATCTATCCGCCAAAGTCTTCTGCGGGACAAAAGATAATTTCTGCATCAAGATAGAGAAAGTCGTCGGAGGTTCCAAACACTTGGCCTTAGCCCACCTCATCGCCAGTGTCCTGATCAGCTGATCCGTCCTCCACCAAAATCTCATAAAAACTTCATAATAAAAGACATAAAAATAAGACCATTAGCAGAACAACTTTTCATATACTTAGAAAAAAATCTTCTTTTCCTCTACTCTACAAGTTGACTCTTCTAACTCTAGCACTATCGTCGTCCCATACAGGTACTAATAGGTCAGCGGGCTTCTCCCCATCATCCAAAAGGCTAGCCACCTCTAACATCAGCCTCATGTTAGCATTCAAAAAAGGTGAACAACGCATCCATCACAACATTATGTCTACAAAACCTCCTCCCCACTGACATCACATCAAATTAATTTAATTCCTATAAGCAACTAGTGCAGCGGACGAGGAATCGGCTAGCAAAGTGAATTTTCTGTAAACAACGAAAAAACTGGGGTTTTTTGTGAGAATGGTAATAACACAAAGTAGAACAAGAATGCAGAGATATTATTAATAAGACTAGCAGACACGGTTTAAGACAACTACTTGTAATTCACTGTTTATCATCGACATAAATCATGCAATTTCTATCATCTCATAACTCTAACACATTCCGACAAAGGTAACGTGCAAACGACTTCTAATATCTTTCTACACCGGGCAAATGTGAATACAACTCTTACGACAAAATAGCATGAAGAATCAAGCGAGTTATATTACTGGGCAAACATTAATGCTCAATCCCTAGCGTTTTACTTATTTTTACGGCAAAGTATCAAATAAGTCAACTATAAATCCAACTATCACAAGATAAATCGTAGGCAAATACTCATCATCTCATCAAGCCAGAATCATAATAATATGCGTAGGAATTGATGCAAGACAATAAAATTGTAATTAAGAACATATCTCAAAACAGTTTGTTACAATCGCGACTATGTATTTAGCTACTCATAAGAATAACAAAATACATCAACCAAATCCACTACACCATTGTGGCGATTTTGCGTCCACATGTTAGCGCCCACTAAATGATGGACGCTAAATTTGCCTCCAAATGGACGCTGTATATAGATGGTCGCTGATAACAGCGTACATATGGACGCATATGAAATGTTGGACGCTAAATTGCGTAGGAAAATTCCGCGCAAACAATTATTGTCTACGTTTGCTTCAGCTCTGCCTCCTTTGTTCTGTCTGATTTTTTGTCTATGAATGATATATAAACCCTAGTCTTAGCCATTCTTTTAATATTGGTGTGCTGACTTGTTGAGGAAGCAAGACCTTTTTATAGTTTGGACCCGAATTTCTATTTTTGAAATTGCTGTGACTCATATCTTCTAGCCTTGTCTCGGCCCTCTTAGACGTCAAATATGAATTTAGTGTAAACTAAAGATTTGTATCTCTTTGAGTCAGTTTTCCAACAGATTTTGTTTCGTTTCAATCGGATCAACGACACATTTTATAGAAGCTTTCGAAACACGAAAGGTCGTGTTGCCCTTAGCCTTAATTAATGTCAAAACAATGTTTTTAAGCGACGTTTCTCTTCTTGTTGTTTTCGTACACCTGAAATACAAAACTACACGAAACGAGTAATTCTAAATATTAAAATGTACTAAAACATATGTGTTAATACCATTAGATGAGGGTATAAATACGACTCAACACCCACCTGGACAATGAGAATCAGAAATCACTGATTGCGGCATAAATTTGTAACCACTACAGGCCGCACAAGTTCGAGAAAATGCAAACACTTTTTGTCCGTTACGGTACTTGAGAGTCAAGCGATACATCATCAGGTTCATGTGAAGTCCAGAAGAAGATGTTGTGGGCCGAGTAGACAACATTTCATGAGGGCAAGGTTAGGATAGGGCAAAAGAGAAGGCAGGTACTTACGATTGACAGTATTGATAGAGTTCGTCGAGGTGGAGGGGTGGTGATATACTTGTGTTTAACACAGCTCGTTGGTGGGGTCACACGACAAGACCAAGGCTGGGTGAGGATTATATTCATGATTGTGATTCAAATTTTTATCGTTGTTTGACTAATGTATTCTCCACCCTCAAACTTGCAGGAACAGTTATATCCAAGAGTGGGTCACTTGCACCCGCATCTAGGCGTCTCAACAGCTTTCAGGAAGGCCCTAACCTAACCACATTCCACATGGGCATCATGGGTTTACATAAACATCAATCCTCGAAAGACTCCAGTTTTATTTAGAAGCTCCGCACCTTCCCATTTCAGGTCACTACTCAGAAACTCAAGATCATAATCGCTAACCACCGTCCACTCGAACTCCATATCAAATTCCACCATATAATTTGATTCAAAACTCAGGGGTGGCTTATGGAACTCACGAGGACACTGCACGGAAACCACACGTCCAATCAACGAAACACTTCCCACACATACCCCCGAGAAGAGTTTGATCGTCGAAGAGGTCCTTAAGCAGATGAAAATACAAATAACTCTTCTGAACATAACAAGCTTGTCTGAGTACAGAGTAGATGCCCATCCATCCATCTATGCAAAGAAGCTTAGATCCTCAAACACCCAAGATTGTGGCCATTGGTGTCTTCCGGATGTTCCGGATATATGGAACCAGTTGTTATACTTCCATCTTTACAGTCACAGCTATCAGAATCTGAAACCAGTAACGTAGTCAACTCATTCAACTGTGCATGACAAGTTTACACGCTCAAAGTGAGCCAACATGAAAATTAGCTCAATGTTCATCTTTCGTCATTGCTTACTTTTTCGTAGCTAAATCAGCAACAATTAGTGCCATTGACCCAAACGCAGCGTTTTGCGGTGTCCGCATCTCTCTACTTCGACCATCTTTTTACAGACAACAGCCAATAATTCGATCGATACGGTGGCGACCTGGCCCGCAGGCATGGCTGCGGAGGTCAGAGATTCTTCCGATCAGCTCAAAGTATGCAAAATTTATGGTCTTTATCATATTCAACTGTATCATTTATCAGCTTACTCAAGCTCTGGTTATGTGCTGTGTTTGTATATCCAATTGATCTTGTGTTTGATGTTGTTTTGACTTATGATGATCGACATAGACTCCTATCTCTTGCTCCATTCATGGGTTATTGAAAATTTCTAATTTCTAATTTCTAATTTATTTTGAAAGTGTGTGAATTGACGGGGTTTGATAAAAAAAAGGTGTTTTAACAATCTGAAATTATCCATGAGTTGTTGATTTGATTCGGAAATGCGGGTTTGGAACTGGATAAGCTGTTGGGTTGAATGGAAGCGTTGGAGTTGACGTTTGGCTTTCTGCGGATTTTTAGGGAGCACAAGGAAGTGAGCAGCTGAGAATGCTGTTTACTAAAATCAAGCATTTGAAGAAGCAAATTCAAGAGGAACGAGCAATGTTTGTGAAAGTAAGTTCTTTTTGTATTTGGGTTATTTTCTGTAAAGGTGATGAGCTGTGGGAAGTTAAATGCTTGATTCGTCTATGTGAGGACATAGCTATTGGTTTGCAGGAAAAAATCAAGACGAATACGAAGAGGCTCCAAGCTCAAGTTTTTGAGATACTGAAATTTACTGATCGAAGTGATGCGGGGTCGAATAATTTGCTCTCTTCTCGAATGAGTAATCCTGTTTCTAAGTTCAGTGGTTATGCTTTTGGATTGGGAGATAAGGATTATGTCCACAATAGTCTTGTTTCGACAAGTTTGAAGCTTCGCTCTACTCGGAAAATACCACCCTATACATCGTGGATTTTTCTTGATCGGTACAGTCAAATCTGTAGTATTAATTAGTGGAATAAGAATAACATTAAGTTTAGACTTTCGAGGGAATTGTGTATTATCATAGCTTTGAAGTTGTCCGATTATTCATGTTAGCATTGTAAACTTACTATGTTAGCATTTTTGGTCATGTTACAGAAATCAAAGAATGGCTGAAGATCAGTCTGTTGTCGGAAGAAGACGTATTTATTATGATAATCAATATGACGGGGAGGCGCTCATATGTAGTGATAGTGAAGAAGAGGTAGCTGAACCAGAAGAAGAGAAACATGACTTTTCCGAGGGGGAGGATCGCATTTTGTGGTAATTTGCTATGCCTCAGTCCTCAGGGGCCTTCACCAAGAAAATGTAGCATTATTTGTTTGCGAATTGATCTTCCTTTTTTCTGCATAACGGTCAATTTCCATATTTGATAGAGTTAAGCTACTTCAGAAATCCGACATGCATCCATTTTCCTAGGTGATAGATATTTCATAAAATATTTTAAATATATAAGGCTGTTATAATTTATCATCAATTATATTTCGTAGGATGGCCTTTGAAGAGCAAGGATGTAACCAAGATGTGATAAATATCGTCAGCCAGTTTGTCAAAGGCACTACAACGGAGATCCAGGTATCAGTAGAACGCTAAAAGCCCATTGGATAAGCCAGGTTGGCAGATTTTATTTTTTCTATCCAATAGTGAGGAGTAAAAGAAGTTGCTTCGAACCCTCTCTATAAAGCAAAAAGTTGTCTAACAGATTATGAGAATTTAGTTACCATTTTATCTCTTTTTGTTTTCCTTTACATATTTGTTTTTTCTTTGATTGCAGGAGAGGTATAACATACTCAAGGAAAAGAAAAAGAAGAGACAAGATCCTGAAGAAAGGGGAACTGAGAAGAGCATATGTCTTGACAAAACCCTTAGTGTTGCGCTAGATTCTTTTGATAACCTTTTCTGTCGACGTTGCTTGGTACTGCTTTAATGCCGGGAGGATTTCTCTAATCTGAATTGTGTTGAAATTAGAGGTAATGTAGTTCCATCTGCCTGCAGGTATTCGACTGCCGATTGCATGGATGCTCGCAGAGTATTATAGATCCAGTAAGCAAACCGTTATGTTTTTCAATGCCTTTCTGTGAATCAAAGTTCGTTAAATAACGTACTATTTTACTGAGATGATATTGACAGTGTGAAAAGTTCTCAAGTGTGACTGAAATTGAGGAGGCGGGTAAGCCTTGTAGCAACGATTGCTACCTTTTGGTATGTTGCATCACACAGATTAATCTTTTTAACCCATTGATCTCTCTTTTTATAGTATATCAAATTTGATTATGGTGTAGACGATATCCTCGACAAAACTAATGGGTCTATTGTGGTCGTGTGTTGCAGCGTTCCAGGGGGATGGAAGAAGTTTCAATGACTAACTCCTTGCAAATCATTGAAATGGAAAACACAGATGAACGCGAGCTGGCAGTTGGATCTTCAGCTTCCACGGATGAACATGTTGTTACTGCTGTTCTCACTTCGGAACCATCTAACTCTCACAAACTTGCTACATGTGCTCCAGATCAGGAAACGGTCGTTACTACTGTGACTGACAGTCTGACACCAACTAAGCGCAAGTTCGTATTGCATAAAAGCACAGATCTTGAAGTCGCTGCATTGGTTGCAGATGACTCAGCATGTTCAATTGTTAAAAAACCGAAGCTTGCTTCAGAAACGAGCAAGGCTATTCAAATTTCTGACAGCGATCCATCTGATGGAGACGCAGATCATGACGTTGATAGAGCAAAAAATGTGGTAGAAAGACTCGAGAAGTGCGAGTCTTCTAGAAGTCAAAGCAAACAAGTTAAGTCATCGACCCAGGCTGATTGGAAGCCTATTGAGAGAGAACTTTACTTAAAGGGAGTTGAAATTTTTGGGAAGAACAGGTAAAATACCTTCCATATTGATTCAATGCCGTTCTGAATTGGTGGCTTCCTGCATGATGTAAGGCGTGTGCTGTTTTTTGACGAGCTGCTGATACTAGAGCAATTAGTTCTATTACTCAGGAGAATGATATGATCACTGTAGTAATTATCATATAAGAGAAATTCCACATTGTTGATTGCGTCTTCTTGTTTTCTGTACGTTGCAGTTGCCTCATTTCCCGAAATATGCTTTCTGGCTGGAAGACATGCAGAGAGATCTATGCATTCATGTATGACAATGGTGCATCAGCCAATCATAAATCTGCTTCGCTAGCAAGTTCATTTGTAGGAGACAGTGAGTTCCCAGATCCTGATAGTGCGGTATGATTTTTAAGCCGATTTCTTGTTGTTGTGTTAAATAGAAAATTGCCTCATTGCAGGACTTCTGAAATCATTATTATTCAGTAGAGCTTGTCATGTGAGCTATTGTTGACCTTCTTGTAAAAGACATGATGTTGATATGCTCCCTTATACCTTATTTTGTAAAACCAAAAAAATCCCCGAGCATTAGTTTTTTTTAACCTCAGACAATACTGGGCTCCATCTGCAGTAAATAGTGTGCTAATGTGATTGGCCCTACATGCAGGAAATCTCAACAAAATCACGACTGTTTCGTAAGAAAGGCAAAACAAAGAAACTCAAGTATTCATGGAAATCTGCTGGACACCCATCATTCTGGAAAAGAATTGTGGATGGGAAAAACCAGTCGTGTAAGCAATACACACCCTGTGAGTGCCAGACTATGTGCGGAAAGCAATGTTCTTGCCTTCAAAATGAGACTTGCTGCGAAAAATATTGCGGGTATGTCATTTACCTTTTTTTGGTTTTATGATCGTGTCCAATTTAAATAGACTCGTGAAAAACTTCCTAATTCATTTTCTATCATATGAAAATGTGTAGTTAGAAAATGATTTTATCCCAAGTTTGCGCCATTGATTGTTAAAAAGATTCTGCTTCTCTACGTACCCGTCAATTTGATTGCCTTCAACGGGTCTTTGATATAAGTCGTATAACAGGTGTTCAAAGAACTGCAAGAATCGATTTAGAGGATGCCAGTGTGCAAAGAGCCAGTGTAGAAGTCGACAGTGTCCATGCTTTGCTGCTGGACGGGAATGTGACCCAGATGTTTGTCGCAATTGCTGGGTCAGGTAATCTTATTATACAATAAAATTTAGAATATCTCCCTCGTGGGAGTGCTCGATCCAGTAGCACCACATCTGTGTATTGATGGTTTATGGTTGGCAGTTGTGGTGATGGCACCCTGGGCGAGCCACCAAGAAGAGGAGATGGCCAATGCGGAAACATGAGACTTCTATTAAGGCAACAACAGAAGGTGATCTACTTTTAATGTTTTAGTTTGTTTGATATTCTGTAATTCAGCTCACGAGCATGTCACCGTGTAAAATTCTCGAGCGCATGTCCAAATAAAATGTTTTATACAGATACTTCTAGGGAAATCCGATGTTGCTGGCTGGGGCGCATTCATTAAGGTATTTAAAACCGGAAGCAGGTTTTATCTGCAGCATTTTATCACATTGATACTTTACTAATTACATGATGCGACTTCAGAATTCTGTTAACAAAAATGACTATCTTGGAGAGTATACCGGTGAATTGATATCCCATCGAGAGGCAGACAAGCGTGGAAAGATTTACGATCTTGCAAATTCGTCATTCCTGTTCGATCTTAATGATCAGGTAAGTTAAATTGGGTTTTATAACGGATCATGTCCTCTAGTAAAACAAGTCATTTAGCTGGTCCACATTGCATTCCATTCCATTCCATTGCCATTTATGCTATGCTCTTTGGCTCAGTATAATTTTGTTCCAACAGTACGTCCTTGACGCTTATCGGAAAGGTGACAAGCTGAAGTTCGCAAATCATTCGCCGCACCCTAACTGCTATGCTCAGGTCAGACATATTTGGTAAGTATTGCTCAGCCTGAACCAATAAGCAACAAATGTAATTTGCAGGTGATTCTGGTTGCTGGAGATCATAGAGTTGGCATTTTTGCCAAAGAGCGTATTGAAGCTGGCGAAGAGCTTTTCTACGACTATCGCTATGGCCCAGATCAAGCCCCTGCATGGGCTCGAAAACCTGAAAGCTCCAAGAAAGATGAGTCCCCCATTACTCAAGGTCGAGCAAAGAAACACCAGTCTCACTGATAATCCAGCCTTTCCAGATAACATGCATAAATCATCTTTGTGCCACCGCCACATATATAAACTAGTAATATACAGACGAAAGGAAAATAAGAAACAGGTATGATTCATTATCACTAAACATAAACAGAGACGGCGTCGGAGCAGCTGCCTATACTTGTTACCTTGTACCAATTGTGTCCGAACTCCAGAGGGTCGTGCACCAGTTTGTCAATCTGCTTACACTTAATTACTGTCATTATGGTCGAGTTTCCGCACTGTAACTTGTACATCAGATGCTAAAGGCACAGGGTATGCATACCAGTTGTTGTCAGGACTGATGGTGCATATGAGGTGACCTGGTCTCAGGTGTAACTTTCTTGGGGTGAGCACGTACCTCAGCTTCTATGTATCAATGCATCTCTAGAAATCTCAGAATTGCGTGGACAACAGAGTTTAATTAGAAAAACAGAATTTAAATTTGTCATCTATACAAAACTACAACGTAGGGCAACACTGTTTCGCCTTGAAAGCTTTGAGTTCCAAAAAAGATAACCTACACTCTAAAAACAGCTATACCCTCCTTCAGACTTGGAAAATGGTGCAAGAAGCAATCGATATTGCTAGCCGAGGACTGATATTTACAAGCTACTACTACACAGAGCTGGTACAATTTGCCACTAGAACACAGCAAAAGAAACTACAACTGAGAAAAGAAAACAGCACCGTCAAAGATAAGATATCGAGCCAGCTCTGAGTCCGGTGATGGAGATTAGAGAGCAGAGGGGGTATGCGTAGGAGACAAACTCTCATCTCTGAATTTTTGATGTTATTTTGGATTCATCAGCCTTCATGAAGATCTTCTGACTGAACTGCTTTCCTTGATAGGGGATCATTCTCATACCCACTTAGACTAGAGAGTAATGTCCGTTCTTTTGAGCTGAACTGAAACTGAAACTGAACTAAACAGAAACCCTTTGTACCATTTTAAGTGACTGTACAACCTCCCTTATTGTAGGCCCCTGACTTGCCTCAGGTGCAACACATGCCGCTGCAATTGTGCAAACTCTTACAATGTCCAGCAAGCATCGGATCTGGAAGCTCGTTGAGTCGCTCTTTGTCTGTGAGAATGGGCCTAGCATGCAAACAATTATAAGACAATCTGACATCAGAATGATGACTAAAACTCTAAAAAATATTGCATGCATACAAATAGAATTTATAGTAGACACCCCGAAGTCTACAAAGAGAACAAAAATCACCGACCCAGGTGACAAGATTTTCCCGTCCCGATGGCTGTGACATATCTACAGGCTTCCTTCCAGTTAATAGTTCCAGGAGCACAACCCCATAGCCGTAGACATGCCCTGTCATCGCATACTCCGGAGCAACATACCTGCCATCGGATATCTCTCTATATATGTATATAACACTCGGTTGTGAATCTTTGTGAAAGTATGCAAGCCCTTTGGCCGCATCAAGTGCAATTTTCATTCTCGTATCCCAATCCAGAGGGCAGTTAACTCCCAGTGGTCCTGCCACGATGATAACAATGAGTGAGTTAGTCCACTGGACAAAATGTTGTTTGAGATTATAATCATAATCTGCTGCAAGCAAAAGAAAATAATCAAGGTGGTGTGTAATTATAATATACCATGAAGCCAAGCTTCTAGGCTTCCATTTGGCACCAACTCATAGCAAAAGCAAATTTTCTGATGAATATCTGTTGCTGTATTAGCCAACAAGCTTAACAAGATTACGGTGATGAAATCGGCTGAGCATCTCTACCTCTGCCAGAAACTCCAGATCTCCTTGTTGTCCTCCTGTTGTAAGTCTCTCTTGATTGCGACAGCAGTACCATCGCTCAACACACCCTTGAAAACCTTACCAAAAACCACCCTCTCCGAGCACGCTGGTTGCTTCAAAGTTGTTTGTTGAGGTCTTCATGTACTGGGCCAGCTGAGGGAATGATCCACCATAAGGAGTCACATCCAAGTTTTTGTTTTTTCTGAGTTGAATAACATAAAGTAAATAAATAAAGATATCCAATGTATCAAAATCAGAATGAATTAAGTTGGCCACCCCAGCCTGAAGTAAAACTCTATATTATTGGGTGTACACTAACCTAAACCAACAACTTTTGGTCTTGCATAGTAATTATAAAACTTGTTGTGGAAGCAGGATTCATACAAAAAAAAAAAAACATCGTTCAATATGACCTGAAAGAAAGATGATATAAGTAGTCCTCTAGCGTCATTTTTATTTACGGTCATTTTACTTTGGGTAGAGATCAGGTAAAAAATGTCTAAATATAAAAAGTATAAAGAGATCATAACCATTGATGTATCTTCTAATCA
>JAWWMW010100816.1:0-10950 GCA_035048345.1 Echeveria elegans
TGATCTCCATCATTTTCATCCATGATATCACATGCCAAGTTATAAGAGAATGCATCATCGATGCTCTCGTTTCGGTTTCATGTAATGCATGTGTTAACATAGTTAATCGAGATTTCTTAATTTTCCTCTTCCTATAATTCTTCAGGAATTTGTTTCTCCATCATGGAGTTATCTCGTTTATCCTCTGCTCTAATTTTGCGAGGATTTTTATTCTTAGACCCAGGTCTCCTTCACGCTTTGGGCGTGTTGTGATTTCATGACTAACTTTATCTTCAGGTTTCTCTTTCAGAATTTCAATCTGAACTGGAGCATTCACAGCTGGTACTTGTGATTTTGTAACTCTTTTGTGTCTGTAAAAGCACCAGAAAGTCGATTTGCTATTTCTTTTAAATGCAATATCTTTTTCGACTTGTTTTTCACAATCTCTCGTTTAGGGATTATGATGTACTAATATTGGCACAAACCAAGAAGTTTTTTTCCACCTGTTTTCTTTCCTCCCCCAATGTTGGAAAATTTTCCTCATTAAAATGAATATCAGCAAAACGAGCTGTGAAAATATTACCCGTTCGAGGTTCAAGATACTTAACAATGGATGGGCTTTTAAAACCAACATAAATCCCGAGACTTCTTTGGGGTCCCATTTTTGTTCTTTGAGGTGGTGCAATAAGCACATAAATGACACAACCAAAAATTCTCAGATGTGACATATTTGGCACTTGACCGAACGCAAGCTGCATTGGTGACTGATCATTATATTCACTTAGTCTAATGTGAATTAATGATGCAACATGTAATATTGCATGACCCCAAACTGAAGAGGGAAGCATTGTTCTCATTATTAGAGGTCTAGCAATCAGCTGAAGCCGCTTGATTACGGTTGTCATGTCCGGAGGCTTCCGTCAAGTTTTGTCAGTGGTATTCAGAGGGCTGCGACCTGACATTGTGGTAGCTTCGATCAAAGAGTCTGCCTTTGGGGCAATGTGGAGGTCGGCAGGTTGAGCTTAAATATGCGTGCCAACTCTGCAGTGCAACATGTGGAACTTGGTAACCGCACGTTTGCTGAGTGGTTGCTAGCTTTTGGTGAAGATGCACTCGAACATTGTGGCAACAATGTTAGCATTTGGTGTCCATCTTCAATGCTTGCACCACAACAACATATAAACGGATTAGTAAATGATATCTATGAAAACATCAGTAATTCAAGAAGCCCCAATCTCCTCGAATACTTTGGTGAACGTGCAATCCTTGCCAGTCGCAACGACGATGTCACACAAATCAATTTAGCAATTTTGGACAAAGTACATGGTGTAACATATGAATATCTCAGCGCAGACAGAGTAGAGGGCGATCATGTGAATGTAACTGTTCCAATTGAATTTCTCAACACTCTGGAAATCAATGGTTGGCCACCACATCGTCTACAGCTCAAGGTCGTTACCCTAGTCATTCTTCTTCGAAATCTGGATCCCTCAGCCGGCCTATGCAACGGGACTTGCCTTCTTATCCGACGTTGTCTTCCACGAGTTTTGGAGACAGAAGTCATGGTGGGAGATAATGCAGGAAATATTGCCTTCATCCCTTGCATTCCACTCATCGCTGAACGAACCTACCTCCCATATGCTATTCGTCGATGACAGTTCCCCATACGTGTAGCATTTGCAATGACAATTAACAAATCACAAGGTCAAACATTGAAGAAAGTTGGCATCTGCCTCTCGAAAAATGTTTTCGGTCATGGCCAACTCTATGTAGCTTTTTCCAGAGCGACCTCTCCGGCCAATGTATCAGTTCTCCTTGCAGAAGATTGTCAACAACAAAAAATCATGCACAACATAGTTTACAATGAAGCGCTTACGTAGACTTCCAGAGGCGACTACAGTTGCATGTTTAAGCTTGTATCTACTAAAAGTGTAAGAGCGTCTTTACGAACACATTTTCAAAACTGTACAGTGCTCCACTTTATAATTACGATGGATGTACTTCAGCGATGCCAAATTTTATATTATACTCTCTTTTTTTGGACATGATGTGCTCAAGTTGTTGTGTTTCTAACTCAATTCATTTTTTTTGTACACACGTAATTGCTTTGTCGATTTAATTGATGAAGTGCCAGACTTTCAACTAATGATGAGAAGTCTTTGGCGAAGCCGGGCTTGGCAGGGTAATTAAAGTCGGTGATGATGTCCTCATTTTTGGGTTGCTAGCAGATTATCATAATTATTGTCATCAGTCATTGTTATGAAGTTGTGCTCAGAAGGTGGGTTCTGATGTTATGAGCTACTGTCAAAGTTTTACTATGTTGGTTTGCTGTTACGCTCGCTTTTTAAATGATTTTAGTTGTTCAGATCGATCTGCTTTTAATGTTGCCAAAGTTGTTATTTTCCTTTGTTTGACACTGTAGTTCTGTGCATTTAAGATTTCTGCTGACTTAGATTTGGATTCGCTTAGATTTCAGGGTTCCTATTTTGTCCGACTACTACCGAGAAGGCTGCGGAGTTTCACTTCAGTGTGGTGTTGTGGTAGTGACTTCAGTATGACTTCAGTTTGATGTTGTGATGTTGTGCCCAATTGTTGATGTAGTTACGTACTGAGCTGTTATGCACTTTTTTAAATTGTTGTGCTCAATTGGCTCCGTGGCTATTCTTGATTTGTTTGTGCTCAATTTGTTGTTGTGGTACTGTGCTCAATAGTTGTTGTGTTACAACTTTCTAATTTAATGTTGTCAGAAATGTTGTTATGTGGTTTTCAGCTTCTGTTGTGATTTTCTGAAATGTTGTAAACTTTTTTTGAACTGCTGTGTTATTATGCTCAGTTGGTTCTCAGGTGTTTCTGCTCAATGTTGTAACAGTGATGTTCTCAAATGCGCCATTTTGTGGTTACGTACTGAGTTCCTGTGCACTTTTTTTTTGGATTCTGTTCTCAATTTGCCCTGTGATTGTTCTCGATTTCGTGGCGCTTGATTGTAACTTCAACTGTTTTAATTTGTTCTGATTTGTTTCCAACTGTTATGTTTTGCATTCACATTTTTTTCTCAGCCATTAATTGCTTAGTCGTTTAGATTTGATGACTTTGCTTTGCCTTTTCTGCCTTCACAGTGTTTGTATGGTCGTCCAATTGCTGATGCGGAGTCTATGGAGAAGTCTGCCTTTGTTGATAAGTTGAACTCTCCGGAGGTGGCTACAGCTTTAGCTATCAAACAAAATTTTTGATTTAATGTTGTCAGAAATGTTGTAATGTGGTTCTCAGTTTCTGTTGTTGTGATGTTCTGAAATGTTGTAAACTTTTTTTGAGCTCCTGTGTTATTATGCTCGATTGGTTCTCAGGTGTTTCTGTAGCATGTTGTAACTGTGATGTTCTGAATTTACGCAAATGTAACTGTGATGTTCTGAATTTATGCGCAATGTGGTAATGTAGTCTCAGGTGTTTCAGAATTGTTCTACTCAATTTATTTTGCGTTGTTGTGCTAAAGTTGAAGGGTTCGTTATTGCGCTAAAATGTTGCGTTCCTTATATAGTCGGTTAAAGGGTACATTGTTCTTTTTCGTTGCTCCCTCTCTTCATTTCCTTATACTGTTTCGATGTTGTTATCTTTTTCATATTTTTTTATTCTGCTCTTTATTTTAAATATCTGTCTGTTGCCGCCACATCCCGTCGGTACGGCGGGGCGATAACTAGTCTATATAATAATAGAATAGGAAGGGAGGGGTGCATGGTCGCCGATTACAATATGTGTTTCCTGAAATACTTTGCATATAGGATTAAGCCAAGAAAAAATGGTCAATAACACTGATTTAGTAGGATATGTAGATGCTGATTTTGCTGGTGATAGGGACAATAGAAAATCAACTACTGCATACTTTTTTACTGTTGGTAATAATTTGGTAACCTGGAAATCTCAGTTACAACATTTAGTTACATTGTCTAGCACTGAATCAGAATATGTTGCCATTAGTGAGGCAGTTAAGGAATGTGTTTGGTTGACTGGTTTTTTTGCGTGAAATAGGAATTAAGTTAGAAGTTCCTGTTATTTTTTCAGATAGCCATTCTGCATTAATGTTGAGTAAAAATCCAGTATATCATGAGCGTTCTAAACCTATTGCTGTGAAGTATCATTTTGTGCGTGACCAAGTTACAAGTCATGTTGTTAAATTGCGTAAGATTGGTACTGAATTGAACCCTGCTGATATGGGTATTAAGATTGTTACTAACACAAAGTTCAAGCTCTGCTTGGACTTGCTCCATGTGGAGTGATTTTGTTTGCAGGTGCTAAGCGATGAATTTTGTCTCAAGAGTGCACTATCAGAAGATTGAAGGAAAAAGGATGTGATCTGAAGGTTCTTCAAGTTCTGCACTGACCAGAATCAATGGGAGATTTGAAGAAGTAATTCAGCCCAGTTCAGCGGCCCGTTAAGCAGCCCAGCTTTAAGGAAATTAGGGCGTCTTCGTTACTGTTGGCGAGTTCTCAGTCGTTGATGATGTCATGATCCTACGGTGGAGGAGGGTTGATATATATGCGTAATGTTCAGAGAGATCAGATCCAGATCTCATTTTCTCTCACAAACACAAGCGAGCGCCGTTTAGGGTTTTTCATCATCTCTTTGAGCCGATCTGTTGAGTCTGTGCGATTCAGTGTGTGTATGTGAGGTTGTTGATGTAATAGGAGGAGTATTCAGTGAGTTTGAGTGTGGTTTCTTGTTGATTTCCGATCTGACTTGATCGGAAAGCTCATGCGCTGAGCCTTGTTGTATTTGAGAACAATAGGAGCAGTGTATAGCGTGAGTAGAGAACTCCTCGACTCTGGTTGATACTTGTAACTCCTGTGGCGACTGCTGCACGTGTCCGATAGTGCATTTCTTGAGCGTGAAGAGCTCACCGTGGTTTCCTCCGGTGTTTCGCCGGTTCCACATAAAACTCAGTGTGTTCTTTCCTTTTCTTGCAATTTTACTCAGTTTATTCTTGTTAGGATTAGTTATCGAAATTGTCTAGGGATCTATTAGTTCTTAGATATTGATATACTTGCCTAGGTTCAAGAATAGGATCTGAACTAGTTGCTATACTATTTGGCTGAGTTCTTGTTAGGTAAATTCATAGTAAGATTTATCTGATAAGCTAAATAGACAAGAACCCTGAATAGGAAATATAGGCTAGTGATCACTTTATTGTTTCCATCCAACACTGCAACACTTATTAAAGTGTCCAGAGCATGTCGTTGATTCACCAAATGAATGAATTAAGCATTCAAGAACCACCAATGTTGCCAAAACAAGAATCCCAAAAATCGACTTCATTGTTGTTTTTTATGAAGTCCTAGAATTGGGATGAAAGTCCTCTTAGGGCATCTGCACCGGTTATGGAAAGCCAGCACGTTCCAGCACCTCCCAGCAGCACCTGCCAACACCAATTTCTCACCTTTTCCACCTCCAGCAGCTGTTGGAGGACGTGCCAAATTAGCACGTCCTTCATCACGTTCTCCATTTCAAAGTCAATTTTGAGCACCTCCTCCGACCGGTGCATATGCTCTTATATGGAGCAAAACGACATCGTCACGCTAGGCACGTGACTCCCCGTTTAAACACGCCAAAGCGTGCTGCGTTCCATTTAAATTCCTCCTGCTGCTCCAAACGACGTCGTTTCAAGAGAGATCAAAAACTTCAAAAACACTACATCTCCAAAGCTTAAACAGCCTGTAGTCATCTCTTCGTTAGGATCAGGAGTCCGAATCTGAATTCTATTATATTTCCTCTTTGTGAGATTTTTTGTATTTGTCGTTCGTGAAGGCTTGTTTGCGCGAAATCCGTGAAGAGTTGTTATACCAAGAAGAATTATGTGCGCACGTGAAGTGTTCATATGGAAAGAATAGCCGTAATTATGTTAGAAAGGGACTTCGATCATCTGGAATACATCCATTTGGAGTTCGATCGAAAATCAAAATTTTGAAAGTTAACCTTGAACAAGAAAGGAACTGAAGACGGGCCGGGTAAACATCCTGTCGAAGCCCATATTTGTTCCCCAAAACAAAAGCCTATGTATCCCATATAAATTATAAATAGCCACATCGAAGCCCTAGCTCCTCCCCACGCCGGCGCCGACGAAATGACAACTCGCCTCAGGAAGAATCGGAAGAAGAGAGGCCACGTTAGCGCCGGACACGGTCGAATCGGCAAGCATCGTAAGCATCCAGGAGGTAGAGGTAACGCTGGAGGTATGCATCACCACCGTATCCTTTTCGACAAGTACCATCCTGGATACTTCGGCAAAGTCGGTATGCGTTACTTTCACAAACTCCGTAACAAATTCTACTGCCCGATTGTCAACGTTGATAAGCTATGGTCATTGGTGCCACAAGAAGTGAAGAATAAGGCTACGCCGGATAATCTTCCGTTGATTGATGTGACGCAGTTTGGGTATTTTAAAGTGCTTGGGAAGGGGATGTTGCCGGTTACGAATCCGGTTGTTGTGAAGGCGAAGTTGATTTCGAAGACTGCTGAGAAGAAGATTAAGGAAGCTGGTGGTGCTGTTGTGCTTACTGCTTAGGGTTTTGGTAATCCTTTTCTTTTGTATTTTCGCAAAGGAGGAACTTGTTTTGTTTTTGATTAATTATGTTTTGGATTATGTTACATTTTGTTGAGTTGGATTGTTGGAACTTGGAAATGCTGTCTTGGATTTCAAGTTCTAGATGCTATCATTTAGTCGATTATTCAAGTTTGCTAATCAAAATTTCTCAACGAGCAACTGTGCTTGAGGCCATTGACATTCATGATATTTCTGCAGGGATTATGAAATGGCATGTCTATGTTAAATTTTGCTCATTTGCTTTCGAGTGTTTAGGTTTTTAGAAAGGTTTTCGACCGTTTGGTGTAAATTGGTTTTTCCAACTTAGCTCTGTTAGGTGATTCTTCTGACTGAGCTTAGGCAACACAGTCTGTTTGCCTAAATGCTTCGCCTTTCTTATGAATATTCAATTCACAAGAGCAGAATACTGTTGTGAGTCAGAAATATAATCCTTGGGGTTGACCCTGCCCGCTTCTGTTACCTGTGCTTCTACGCCGAGCTGTTGGTGTATTTTTTTGTAGTTGGGATGGCCGGATGGGAGGTGTGATCATCATTGTGATAGAAGGCAATGATCAGTGTTTCAGAAAATCTTGAGAGCTCATCAATTCCAGCTTAGGGCTCTACTGTCTAATATGATCACCCTTTGCAATAAAATCAACTTGATGCAGATCAACTCTTGTAGAAAGCCAGCAACTCCATCTGCATAACTGCGGGAAGAAGGATAACGCCGCACGGACATTTTCTCTTCCGGCAGTAGATGATGTGGTAAACGCCATTAGCTCGGTTTGCAGGTCGGCCACTAGAGTTTAAAGTGGTAAAGGAACATAATCATGGAACTACTCCTCTCCCGTAACTCTACTTTTCTCAGCAAAAGAAAATAAGAAAACTTAATTTAAATAATTTTATACCGCAATTATTAGTGCAAAATACTGCGATTCCATTTCCATCTCCAGCGAATATCAAACAAAAATCTCTCAATTCGTCCCTAGCGTAGTATGCAGCTTTGATCTGTTGTCTTCTTATCAGATTCGCTCGTATTGGAATCCATGGCTGGCACTGCGTCGGCGCTCTTTCTCCTTGACATTAAAGGGAGAGTTTTGTCTGGAGAGATTACAGAGGTGATGATTATAAAGCTTTGTTGTTGTTAATTTGATGATTTTCATCAAGTGTATTGGTTGGTGCAGGGTGATCCACAGTCGTAAGATCCGGTGGTTTATGATAATGGTGTGACCTA
This sequence comes from Echeveria elegans, assembly GCA_035048345.1. Classification (NCBI taxonomy): domain Eukaryota; kingdom Viridiplantae; phylum Streptophyta; class Magnoliopsida; order Saxifragales; family Crassulaceae; genus Echeveria; species Echeveria elegans. The sequence goes on from JAWWMW010100816.1 coordinate 7,786, forward strand.
TATGTATATACAGCATAATCATGTGTATTTGATGACTGCTTCTAGGCAGAACTTTAATGCTGCTAGTCTTCTCTTGTTTCTGCATCGCGTAGCTGATGTAAGTGGTTAGCAGCTTACATTCGGGTTGTGCTAAATACGGTCTTGATATTGTGGATGTGATGACCGGGGCTGTTTGCAGGTGTTCAAACATTATTTTGAAAAAGTTGGAGGAAGAGTCGCTGAGAGATAACTTTGTTGTTTTGGTAAGGAAACATGTTCTACTTTTTGATGTAAGATAATGGAAGGCAGTGAGGTGATTTTAATGGCCTTAAACTAATTTACGGCTATTGTCGTTGCTATATTTACAGTATGAACTGCTTGACGAAATGGATTTTGGGTACTCGCAGTAAACTGAAGCAAAGATTCTTAGTGGGTTTATTAAGACTGATGCATACAGGATGGAAGTTACACAGAGGCCTCCCATGGCTGTAACCACTAACCAATGCCGTGCCATGGCGTAGTTAGGGGATCAGTTACAAGAAAAATGAGGTATTTTTGTTCTTGTCTTGTCTTTTGTTTTGAAGATGAGATACTTGAAACTATTCCGGGTAGTTGCTAATATCTTTTTAATATCTGGGCAAATAATACGCTCTGATGTTGTTGGAGCATTGAAGATGAGAACATACTTGAGGTAAGCTATTATTCAGTTTTTATGAAGTACTTTGCTTGTATTGTTCAAAAGGACCCTATTATCTTATTCAGACTGCTTACGAATTACTATCACCTGAGAGAGAGACCCTTTGATCTGGTAAACAAACAGGAATGGGTTAAAGTTCAGTCTTATTCCCGAGTTACTAATGATTCAAATTTAAAAAAGAAGGTTTCATTTTCTTTTAATGTTATATTGTAGCATCTAAATTATTTGATTAATAGGGTGCATAGGCGAAGAACTCACTTTCAGTTAACAGAAAACGTTGAATGCTTGAATCTTGAGTCTCCCATCTCTTTTGACACCGCATCAAATGACTCAAAATACTCTTTTAATGGCGATCATTAGTTTCTTCCGATGATCTGTTCTTGCTGAACAACAAATTAAGACTCTTTTGGGACTATGATTATCATAATTATAAAGCACATAATTTTCGTGTTTTGCAGTGGCATGGCTGAATGTAAACTTGGTCTGAATGACCGTGTACTGTTAGAGGCTCAAGGCCGGTCAACTAAAGGAAAAGCTATCGATTTGGATGATATCAAGTTTCATCAGTGTGTAACTTCACCGTCTTAGTAACTCTTGTTTTGCCTACATATCGGGCATGGTTATGATGCCTTTTTTTTATCATGTAGATGTGTGCGGTTGGCTCAATTTGAAAATGACCGAACAATATCATTCATACCTCCCGATGGCTCTTTTGATCTGATGACATATAGGCTTAGTACCCAGGTTGGAATAGTTAGAACCCATATAATCTGTCATATTTTTATAGGGTGTAAGCAGAACTTGTAGTTTGACTCTGTTTACTCAACTGTTGTGGATTGTTGATTTCTGGCTGGTCGAGAAAAAGTAATCCATGTAGACATTTCCCTTCAAACCTGGGTGAAATAAGTGTCATGGTGCTCATATATTTTTTTGTCTTCAGAATTTCTTGTACCAGAAAAAAGTAAATTGCGGGATGATTTTGTGGTATTGCATTTGTTGTTAGTTGTTACTGTCACTATTTATTGCTATGTGATACTGCTTCCGTCAGTTTGTGTGAAGTGGGGGACTCTTATATCTATTTTGACGTTAGATAGTTGAACATTTTTCTTCTCATCAATTTGATGACAGTGCTATTAGATACACTTTACTTAGATTCATTACCTAGTATGTTTGTCCAACATGTTTTTTCTGTACCAATTATGTGTTCGTCAGTTGTACGCTTCGATTTTCAGGTAAAAGCCACTTATTTGGGTGGAGGCTCAGGTTGAGAAGCACTCAAGGTGTCGTGTTGAGATCACAGTGAAAGCTCGAAGTCAGTTCAAAAAGCGAAGGTAACTTTTTTTTTGTTATAAGTTCAGTTTCTTAATGGATTTTTTTTTAATACAGTACTGCTACCAATGTTGAAATTGAGATAACTGTGCCATCTTGATGCAACAAACCAAAATATTAGGACATCAATGGGCTTTACCTCCAAAGTCCCGTCTTTTTCTTAGCATATGTTTTATGAGTGTCTTAAAAATATTTATCATTACAACAGTTGCCATCTGAAAATTGATTTTGGAAGAGCAAAAGTCATTGGTGTTATCTAAAATCAAATAGAGACTGGTTCTGAATAAAGATTAAAATGTGCAAATTTGGTTAGGTTTAGGTTTAACCAACCTGCATAGGAAGAGGTGTATTCACAATTCAACGATAGATTATTTTGGTGTATTTTAAGATAGTCAGTGGAGCATCTTACTACTACTTTCACGTCAATGTGACTCTCGAGTTTTAGACATTGTTCAGAGATCAATGGATACTGTTGAAGGATGTCTTTAAGGACGAGTGCTTTCATTTAGTCTCGAGTATTCTATGTTGGTCTGTGATGACAACGACATGTAAATTATATATATACGTGTTGCTTTATGTTCTAGCATTGACGTATTTTACCCTCTGTGCCGTATGTTCATATAGGTGCGATACCTTAAGGCCTCGTTTGGTTGCGGGGAAAAAGAAGAGGAAATGAAAAAGTAAAGAAAAAATTTGAGTGAAAATGAAATGTGTGTTTGGTTGTAAGAAAAAAATGTAAAAAATAGGCAAAATGAGATCAAAATTTTCTTACAACTTTCTCATGAGAAAATTATTTTTTTAAAAATTTTCTTTTCCTTATTTTTTCCGCAACCAAACGGAGCCTAAAATCATTAAGAAAAGTGGATAACAGGCTCCACCATGGGTGAGATACATAACAATGGTTGGTAGGGATGTCAATGGGGCAGGTCAGGTCCTCGGCCGATTGCGACCTGTCTTACGCGAGTCGGCGTCGATCTGCCCTGCCCTGCGCGCGGGTCAAAAATTTCTTGACCTGAACCTGCCCTGCAGGCCAAACTGCACTAATCTGAATTTTGAATCGTAATTTGGACTATCTTCTATTTGGAATTTAAATTTAACTTCAACTAGAGATTTGTAGATAATCGAATCAGCTTTCTAATGGTATATAGAACGTCTAAAAC
>JAWWMW010100847.1:0-10948 GCA_035048345.1 Echeveria elegans
CTCTCAAACTCTCAAGTGTTCTCAAGCTCTCTTGCATTCTAAGTTCTCTTGTTGCTTTGCGCATCAAGTGATCTTCGAGTAGGCTGACTTAGCTAGTTTGGGTGGAAGTTCTAGCTGAGGCCGCACGACTTAGTTGGGCAAAACCTAAGTTCGTGACAGTCCGCTCCACCCAAAGTCATTTTAAAGCAAACCGGTACATCAAGCATAACACGTGATGATGTCATTGTGATTGAAGTGGTTGGGAAAAAAACCCTAGCAGAGGGGCGATTCTCGGCGCTTGACGATTCCCGACGATGACGGCCGTCTTTGGCTCTTCTCCGCCTGCGATGGCGATGCCTCTCTCCCCCGGGACGACTGTGGATCCGAAACCACCGGACCCCGCAACCCAGAATGCGAAAGTAACCTTTGCGGCGGCCCTATCGAAACCAAAGCTGCGGCCACGTTTCCAAGCGATCCCTCTACCTAACCGGCAATATGGAATCATGGAAGGGAAACCAAAAATCTCATTTACATCGGCGGAACTTGATGCAGGAGCAAAGGCGTACCAATACTCGCTGATTGCTAAGTTCACGGTGGGTAGGCCGACGTTGGATATTATCCGCCAAGCTTTCCAAGCTAATTGGAACATCAAAGGACGAGCGACGCTGTCCGAGATCTGGGATGCAAGGCACTTACTGATTATCCTCGACTCCGAGGAGGATATGGTCGCGGCCATGATGAGTCCTTTGAGGAAAATTCAGCATGCAATGTTCCGACTCTTTCGATACTCTACCGAATACAACCCTCGCCAGGAATCGACTGTTACGGTTAAGTGGCTCCGCCTACCTGGCCTCCCTCCTCCCCTCTTCCATCGGAATTATATTGGAGCCATTGTTAACTCGTTTGCTGACTTTTTGGACGTGGATGACAAAACTAAGGCTTGCGCCACCATGAGGTACGCTCGTGATTGATGTCACTCACCCTATCCCGAACAAAGTTTGGATTGAGTTACCGGAGGGCAAAGGATATTGGCAGGAAATTATTCTTGAAGGAAACATGGCGTGCTGTTCGCACTGTAGAATCCATGGACACGACTTAGCCTCCTGTCGAAAGAAGAAACCGGCGGAGCAAGGGTCTCAGCAGGACCCTATCAAGAAAAAACATTCGCACCCATCCAACAAACAGCCGGAGCAAGAATGGACTGAGGTCGTGCGTTCTAAGAAAAATAATATGCCAAGCTCCAGGTTTGGTTATGGCCCTGATATGCTCTATACCTCCGATTGGGGACTCAGAAGCCCAGGTGGAAACTGAAGCTAGTGCTCCCCTCGTAACCCCTACTAGTAGTGATCCTGCTCATGGAACTCCAAGCCTGGTTCAAGATCCTCCAGCCTTGGTGGTTCCTCCACAACAGACGAAGACAGTAAGCCCCACTAGCATGGCCTCGCTCCCTCCTAGTCAGTCCGCTAATAATCAGCCGCAACCAAACCCCAAGAGTGCTTCTGGCGCGGAAGGAACTAAAATTACCCCCCCTGCTCCCTTAGTTCCTAGTAAGGACAGCTCCACCACTACTACCGCAAAGGTTACCATGACTCCGCCACTTAGAGGAATTCTCAAGTATCCCGGTAACCAGCAACATAGTATCCCATCTACCAATACCTCTACAAAGGGCCCTATATCAGACCCCCCAAACCTTTTCCAATGATCAAAATCGTATGTTGGAACATCAGGGGTACCCAGAGTGTGGGTACTATGGCTTATCTATCTCTTCTCTTGTCGCGGCATAAACCGCATATGTTGGTCTTGCTTGAACCTATGGTGGATAGTACCCAAATGGATAAAGTTCGCAGAACTACTCATTTTGATCATGCCATGCATGGTGATCAAGATAACGATAAAATTTGGATCTTCTGGAATAATCAGGTGCAAGTTTCCGATTTTGTTTGGTTTCCCCAGCATGTTACTTGTTCTGTTCTCCCTAATAATGAGATACATCTTGTGTATTGTTCCTTTGTTTATGCTCGGTGCAGGAGGCATGATCGTCTTCAACTGTGGGATGAGTTAGCGAGCCAGGCTGACTCTATAGATGGCCCTTGGGTAGTGGGAGGAGATTTTAATTGTGTATTGCACTCGGGCGAAAAGAAAGGTCGAAGCCCAGTTCGGACCTCGGCGATGACGGACTTCAATAGTTTTCTCATGCGGGCTGGTTTAAGTGATGTGGGGTATTCTGAGAATACCTTTACCTGGTACAATAATAGAGATGGTGACGATGCTATTTGGGAGAGACTTGACAGATTTCTGGTGAACGGCCGTTTCCTGGAACAACACAACCTTCCTCGGGTGACCCACCTGGCTATGACCTGCTCTGATCATTGCCCTTTGCTCTTTGAAGGGGATACTGAGAATGGAAGGAAATCCAGATTTCACTACCTTCGGATGTGGGAAAACCACCCTGGTTTTTACAGCTTTGTTGCTCAATTATGGCATGGCTCCTTGAGTCGAAACCCGTTGCAGAACTTCGCCCTCAAGCTAGGCCTTACCCGTAAGGCTCTGCGGAAATGGAACTGGGATATTTTTGGAGACATCCGAGCCAAGGAGTGTAAGCTCATGGATGATATCAGCGAGGATGAGAATCAACTCCAGGCCTGTTGGACTGATGAAACGTTTAATAGCCTAAAGCGTAGCCGAAATCAGTTGGAGGAGGTCCTACAATACAAGGAGGAGCTTGCTAAAGACAAGGCCAGGGTTGCTTGGCTCCGTGACGGGGATCGCAATACTGCATTCTTCCATGCCGCAATCAGAGAGCGTAAAGGTCGGAATCGGATGCAGCTTGCGCGGGACGATGGTACCTATACCTCTAACAGCTCTATCATTGGGGAAGAGGCGGTCCAATATTTCCAATCGCTGTTCCAAGGTTACATGGCTCCTCCTCATAATGATGATTTTGCAGAGGTCCCTTGCAAGGTTACGGAGGAGCAGAATGTTCAGTTGACTAGACCGCCGGACTCTACTGAAATTCTTAATGCGATCAGAGACATGAACAGTAATGGCGCCCCGGGTCCGGATGGTTTCTCTATTCCTTTCTACATTCATTTCTGGGAGATTATTAAAGAGGATTTCACCAATACTGTGCGTGCTTTCTTTTACGGCCTGCAATTATCGAAATCTTGGACAGCTACTACTCTGACGCTGATCCCAAAGGTTCCAAACGCTTCGCGCATCGATCAGCTGCGGCCCATTAGTCTTTGCAATGTTTGCCACAAGGTTATTTCTCGCATTCTTAACACAAGATTGGCTCCTATTCTTTCTCAGATTATTTGCGAGGTGCAGGCTAGTTTTGTGGCAGGCCGGAGCATCCATTCTAACATTGCCCTGGCACAAGACTTAACCCATGATCTTCATAAGAAGGGCAAGGATGGTAACGTTATCATTAAGCTGGACATGTCTAAGGCCTACGATCGAGTTTCCTGGCCATTCCTCCTTCGTATGCTGGGGGCTTTCGGCTTTAAAGAGCAATGGTGTGATCTTATATTTCGATGCATATCAAATATTCACTACTCTGTTTGCTGGGATGGGCAGTGTTTTGGGTTCTTCAAATCTACATGTGGGGTGCGGCAAGGTGACCCCCTTTCTCCGAGTCTCTTTATCCTTATCATGGATTTGCTGTCTAGAGCCCTTAAGGGGGATATTCAGAAGAAATCCTCTAAACCTTATGATACGCGGCGTCACGCTTTGGTAATTTCTCACCTCATGTTCGCTGATGATATTCTCATATTCTCTAAAGATTGCCCCCGGTCGATTTCAACCTTAATGGGAACTCTTAGGAGATTCTGCAACATTTCCGGTCAGGTGCTTAACCCCACCAAAAGCCACATTATATTCTCCAAGAACATACCTTATTCCCGCAAGCAACATATCCTCCACCTTACCTAATTCTCCGAAGGATCCCTGCCTACTAGCTATTTGGGGGTACCTTTAGTGCAAGGTAGGATCAAGAAATACTACTTCAATGCCCTTCTTGACAAACTTCGGGCTCGCATCGGAGGCTGGATGCGTAACCTCTTGTCTATGGCAGGGCGGCTTACCCTCATTAAAGCTGTTTTGCAATCTCTTAGTTTCCACACCATGGCTGTCTTCCCCGTTCCCAAAGGGGTGATAAGAAAGATGGAGCAGATCATAGCTAATTTCCTTTGGGATCATGGGGACTCAAAGAATCACCATTGGATTCGTATGGAGATCATTACGAGACCTAAGGATTGTGGTGGCCTTGGCATTAGGAGCTTAGCGGATAACATGCTGGCCTTCCAAGGGAAACTGGCGTGGGAGTATTTGCAACAGAAGAGCCTATGGGCCAGGTTTGCTAGATCGAGATTTGAAGCGATCAAGAGAGGTTCTCCGATTTGGAACTCTATAAGCCACCTGGTGGACCATCTCCGCTCGAACTCGTTATGGACTGGCGGGGATGGGTCAGATATCATTGATAAATTCTGCTTCCACTTTAATATTCCGTGCAATAGCGATCTCCATGGCCTGCCTATCCAGTTCGTTCTGAGCAGGGTTCCCCAGCGTGGGCTTTTCCTGGAGAAAGTTCCTGAATTTGCTAGGGATTACTATCGGTACATTTCCTTTGGTGTGGGAGCCTCCGACCTGCGATGGCTGGGTCATGAGTCGGGCAATTTCTCGACTAAACACTTCATCGACTATTTTCGGACGCACCATCAGGAGGATGGATGGGGTAAAAGCATTTGGCAGCAATGGATCCCCCCAAAGTCTCTCTTACTGTTTGGAGGATCGTGCACAATGGTTTGCCGCTGGACACCAATATTCGGAGAATGGGGATTCCCCTCCCCTCCCAATGTTCCTGCTGCCATGACAATGAGGAAACTCACAACCATTTATTCTTCAAAGGTATATGGGCGAGGAAGCTCTGGGAGTTCCTCTTGGATGCCCCAGCCCCATTCGGTCAGCAGCCTTACTACGCGATGGTTGAAACCATCCCGAAATGCCTTCGACAAGCTGCGTATTGGGCTCACTTGCTATGGGCTCCGTGACATATGGCTCCTTCGGAATAAAGTCAGGCATGACGAGAGCCGCTTTGACATCATCCCTAGCGTGTATCGCAATGCCCATCAGATTTGTCAGCTTCTCAAAGGCCTTGATGCGGGCGCTACCAGCAGACGTAAGGCTCTGCTTCTCCTCCATATCCCCTTCCCGGACAGAGTAGTGTGGCATGGTGGGTGGCGGGTCTGGAAGCCGGGTATTAGGGGGCGCACCTTAAACCTCTTCGTCCCCGCCGATAGTAACTTCAGGACTGGGGCTGCCTTGGTCCGCTCTCACGATGGCAGGTTTCAGTTTGCATACTCCTTCAACATTGACTCTCCTAGCAATTTCGAGAATCTCCTCCTTGCCATTGAGTCCGCCATCCAGCATGCCTTAATCCGCCACATTGACATTCAAGAAGTCCAATGCCCTCATCACCATATGATATCTGGCAACACTGACCTCTTTCATTTTCGGGATCCCACTATAAAGGCCAGGCTCCATAGGCTCAAAGACATTGCCTTTCGGAAAATCCACTCTCGGCTCAACCATGCGGCCATGGCCATTGCCTATTTGGCTAAAGTCCCTACTGAGTTCCTCTCAGCTAGTCAGCTCCCTCGCTCCGCTTATCTCTGCATTGCCCAAGATATGGCGGGCATGCAACAATTCTGCATGGACTCGGATGATAGAACTATGGATCCTCCGCCCCTTTACTCCCGCGAAGCCAATGTTACGGACAGTATCTCCAATGATTTACGGCCAATCTTTCATGATGATAGTAGTTTGTAGCTTAGTTGCTCTTTCGTCTATGTACTTTATATTGAGTCATCATTGTTTTTGTAGATTGAGCTGGGTCTATAACATGTTCGGTGCTTTTAAGCTGGGGCCAATGATCCCTGGCTGGCTCCTGAGTGTCAAGCTCGATCCTTTATGTACTCGCCACGATCCGGGCTTTTCGGATCCTCTTCTTAATAAATTTGCTGGCGCCGCCCAGCTTTAAAAAAAAAAAAAAAAAGGGCGCTGTTCACGTTATGAATGATGTGTCTGGGCAGAATATATAGTAAGCATAGACTCAACGGGTTTGGTGTTTTTGTGAACGGAATCATTTAACCATTTGTTATTTTGATTATCCTTTTGGTAAAACAGTGTGTAAAGGTGTAATCACTAGCCTATATGTTCTATTCTAAGTTCTTGTATTCTATACGTATCAGATAAACCCTACTGCGAATTCAATTAGCAAGAACTCAGTCAAATAGTAATTTAACTAGTTCAGTTTCTATTCTTGAACCTAGGCAAGTATACCAATATCTAAGACCTAACAGATGCCTAAATAATTCAAATAACTAAACCTAACAAGAACAAACTAAATAATAGTGCAAGAAAAGGAAAGAACACACCGAGTTTTACGTGGAACCGGCGAAACGCCGGAGGAACCCACGGTGGGCTCTTCAAGCTCAAGGAATGCACTATCGGATGCGCGCATCAGTCACCACAGGAGTTACAAGTACCAACCAGAGTCGAGGAGTTCTCTACTCACGCTATACACTGCTCCTACTGCTCTCAAATACAACAAGGATTAACACATGAGCTTTCCGACCAAGTCAGATCAGAAATCAACAAGAAATCACACTCGAACTCACTAAATACTACTCATATTACATCAACAACCTCACACACACACTCCGAATCGCACAGATTCGACAGATCGGCCTCAAGGAGATGATGAAAACCCTAAACGCCGCTCGCTTATGTTTGTGAAGAATGTGATATGATCTCTCTGGAAAATACGATCAAATACCTATTCTGCTCCACCGTTGGATCAAGGCATCATCACTGGCTGAGAACTCGCGAGCAATAACAAGGGTGTCCTATTTCCTTGGAGATGGGCTTGAATCTGGGCTGCTAAACTGGGCCGAATCATACTCCAAAAGGGGCAGTAAAAGGTTGAATATTGTTGGAAATTAGTATTAAATGAGTTTAAAAATCAGGGGTGCATCCCAATTTGTGTACCTCGAATCAAATAATAAATTCTCAAATCGAATCCTCGCAAGGTTGAGTACGAGATCGAATATTCAAATGCTAAAAATCTAGTCAATATCGACATATATATGAATGCTCGGACTACGAGTTAAATATGACAAAAAACTACTTCGGTTTGTGCATATTTGGACCGCAATTTAAAATAATAATGTCCAAATTTTTTGGCATTATTGGGTGTTTTTTTTCTTCCGATAACGGGTTAAATGAGTACAATGAATCATACAAAATTTAATCAAATATATTACATAAATTCTATTCAAGCACATTTCACACACGACTCCAATACTCAATAATAAACAAGCAAATTAATTGCATACCTAAACATAACCCTACAAGACTTAAAAGTCAAACACCTCCAAACCGCCTCACTTCCTCATAAGGGAAGGCGTCAAAAAGCTGAAACGACACCCATTACCATTTAAGAGCCATGGGAAGGTGCGACAGCCACGACCATAGCACTTCAGCCCGCCAAACGTCCCTCGAATGCTCTGAGAACCCTAAGCCTGCTGACACCCACGCGGACGACTCCGATATGGCAACCACCAGCCACCCAAAGACGCCCATTCACCCCTCTGGTAACCCAACACACCCCAGCCTCGTCAGGAACCTCAGCCCCCGCCTGATACCGCACGACGGCCCCAAAAGCTATTGTCCTGTCACGCCCTCGCCGTCGTCGTGAGTCACCACCCCCACAACAAAATGGGTCCCAAACAACGGCGTCGGCTTCAGCGGCATCACAACACGAAACTTCAGCAAACTTAAGCCACAGAACAGGCCCGACACGACTGCATCCCAGCCCGAAACCCCGCCAAAACTCCTAACGCCGTCGAACCACTAAAACCCAGTCAAAACTCCTAACGCCATCGGCGACCTCTGTTGAAACCACAAGGGGCTTTGGCGGGCCATTGAAGCAAAACAGACCGGGGAATCGGCAGCCACACACTCAAAACAAACAGAATACAGACCAACAATAAACTATAAATAATAAAACACTCTTAAGCGTAAAGCTCAGAGAGACACAAAAGCTCAATTAAGACTAATCTTAAAGAGACACAAAAACTCACCTAAGACGAATCTTGGTGAGACACAAAGAGTCACCTAAGACGCATCCTAGGGAATAATACATGTCGAAATCAAGAAAAACAAATTAAGCGGAACTCCAACGGGTAGAGGAAGAAAGGCCATCCTCCGTAGGAAGGGGCTCTACCTCCGCCCCGGAGAATAAGGTGGCTGCTGTTGGAGTTTTTTGAGAGAGTATTTTTTTAGAGAAGATGAAGTGAAAGAAAAGTGTTAAACCCCTTTGGAATTTCTCTATGAAGTTCGGTATTATTGGGTGTCTTTAAGCCCAATTTATGTTCTCTTTTAACCTATACAATTGAATAGAAATCAATAAAAGTGGGACATTAATGGGAGGAAAGATGAGAAATTCAAATTATTTGGTTTCGTCATGGGTCATTATATGATTGGTTTTCTTCTTCTCAGGATTTATCGAATTGGACATAATCTTTCTCGTTTTTTTTTTGGTGTGAGTTATGTCTTAGTGTGTGGTGATGAAATCGAATGCTACTTCTTTTCCGTTTGAATTGAACTTAAGATGAGTAAACTTTAACTCGTAGTGGTTGTGTCATGGAAGAATATTGTCAGTTGAATTTCACACTTGTGAAAAGGCAGTAAACCTTTAGCTCACATTTGGTTGTGGGAAAAAGAAGAGGAAGAGAAAATTTAAAAAAAAAATTTGTGAAAATGAACATGTATGTTTGGTTGTAAGAAAAAAAATAGACAAATTGAGATCAAAATTTTCTTTCAACTTTTTCATGACAAAATCGTTTTTCTTTAAAAAAAATTCCTCACTTTTTTTCCGCAACCAAACGAAACTTTAAGGAAAGCTCCAACGTGCCTCGACTTTGTTTGTGAGTGTGAAGGGTTTCGTATCTTATGTTTATCTATTTTAATAAGATACAGCCGATTTCAATTCACTCAGATGTGTTAGTGTGGTTAATTTGATTAATGCTTAGTGTTTCATTTTATTTAGACTTGATGGCCTGTGAATGGATTTGTATTTCTAACTTTTCGATATACCTAGACACACCCAATCTCATATTTTTGTTACTAAAAGCCATCATTTTGTCTTTAATTTATTTTAAAAACTCATAAAAATATCAAATAACTTAACAAAAATCAAAACTTCATAAAAGAAATATGAAAAAGTCACCCATTTAGTGGCATATTTAATAAAAAAAATTATGCCATAAGAATATTTTTATATAAATTTAAATTGATATTTCAAAAATTATCAAAATTTAGCACAAAATTTCATCAAAAATATAAAAATATTGAATAGTATGAAATTAATTCTTTGAACGTCTATGGATTTTAACAAAAAAATTTAATTTTTTTTATTTTTGTTTTTATTATCTATATGAAATACTATAAGAAATTCGAGTTTTGTGAAACATTTATATTTAAAAATAAAAAATTAAAAGATTTTGTTAAAATTCAGCAAAAATAATTGCAAACTATTAAATTTATTTTTATTTTTTTGATAAATGTTGTGCCTAATTTTGGTAAATTTTTGAAATATCAAATTAAATTTATATAAAAATATTCTTAAGGCAAAATATTTTTTATTAAATATGACACTAAATGAGAGGCTTTTGTATATGTCTTTTATGAAGTTTTGAATTTTTTAAGTTATTTTGATATTTTTCATGAGTTTTTAAAATAAATTAAAGGAAAAAGGGTGGCTTTTAGAAAAAAAGAGATTAAGTGCGTCTGAGTAATATCGGGTTTTACGGATGATTTTTGGTAAAATTCACATTTTACGGATGATTTTCGGTAATTAACCTCATTTTATATGCATGGTAGTGGTTACCTATATTCACTCTCGGTGATTAACTATGTTGAAGTGTAACTGGATAAGCTTTTGTAACTGGGTAAGCTTTGCTTCGATATTGAATTGGGGCTTGGATTTATTACTCAGTTGTGTCAATGATTTTTTTCGACAAAGAATTACACGGGTATAAAAGTATTTAAGATGTAAAGACATCGAATACCTATAATCTAGTGAAAAGTGCAGGTCACAAACGGACACCATACCAAACAAAACGAAAACATTAAAACTTAATGGTTCCAAACCCTACACTAAACTAGGCCCCCGAGAGATGAAGAACCACAGATCCCACAACTACCACTCGTCGTCCCCAACACCTCAAGACACGCCAAAAACACCTTCGGTTCCGTCGCCTCAGCCACACCGGAGCGCCAGTAGCGCCACAACACCGTCGCCTCTGTCACACTGGAGCGCTGACACATTTTGTTCGAGTATCCGCCAACACCAAGACTCCACAACTCGCCAACAACAACGCTTCATTCACCACTCCTCACAGCCTCAGAGCTGGACTCCAACATCTGAAGAGGGATGGATCTTTGCGGCGCACCACAGTAATAGCTGACCCCAAACGGCAACACTCAGCCCCAAAACTCACATGTGTCGGTTTTGTGATTGAGTTGCTATATTTCAGCAAATTTTCCAACTATTTTAGGGCTCGTTTAGTTTACAATACGGGATCAGAATGGAATCAAGAATTAGAAACAAATTTGTTTGAGCAAGTTGTTTGACATGCTTTCGAAATCAATCATTCATGTAATTCAGTATTTGTTATGTAATGAAATCAGCTTGCTCGCGCTCCTGTCCAACGACCATATAACTTGCAATTTTGTGAATTTGTGCATTCGTATAGTGTTATGAAACTATTACGGAGCAGCAAGGATGTTATGGAGCAGAGAGGAACGGTCAAATATTTAATTAGGAACGTTTTCATCTTTTAATTTTTTAATTGTGCAATTGTTACTTAAATGTTGGGAGTCTTTATCTTTTTGTTACTGAACCTTT
>JAWWMW010100868.1:0-30243 GCA_035048345.1 Echeveria elegans
GGGCATTTTTGTCAAATGAAGTTTTGTTTTGTCTTTATCCTTATTTTATTATCTTATGATCTTTAGCGACGAAAATCTGAGCTTCAACATGAAATTTTTTCGTTGGTGTTTGTGTGTTGTGGATTGAATTCTATTATTATAGTAGTAGATAACAATCAATGAACTGACAGTAAAAAGTAATATCTTTCTCTCTACAACATATTTTATAGTAATCTATTATTATAAAACTAGCTACGCTCCCGTCGTTCCGACGAGAATTTTTTCCGTATTTTCATCCGATTCTTCCTAAGTGCTAAATGTTTTCTGTATGATTTTCTTATTTTAATGTTTATTTTTTTAAAAAATACGTTTTATTTTATACAATTTTTGCTTATATTTTTTCCGTATCTCCACTTGATTATTTTTTTATTATTTTTTTCATATTATTTTATGGTATTTGAAGTTTGGAACTTCAAGTATGGGCTTAGGAAGTTTAATGTATAATGGATAGTATAATCATTTTATTTGTTTAATGAAGGATAATTTTATCATTTTATGTTTGGTTTGACATCTTTTTCCTATTCTTTTATAAGAATAGATACTACTCCTATTATTATCTGCCTCTATCTAATAAATCAAACCAAAGAAAAATTCGAAATTAAGGGTCTCTTTTTTTATTTTAATTTCCATCATGTCAGTTCAAGTTGATTCAAATCATTTCAGATCAATTCATTTAATAAATATTAATTTATTAAACTGTAAATAAATTTTAAAATAATTTTCTAAACAAAAATATAATCGCTACTTAAATAATATATATCATCTCATTAAATAAATACTCCCTTCGTCTTTTTTTGTTGTGTATATTTGATAGTTATAACGAAATTTAAAAAATAATGATAGTGTGAGAAAAAATAATATAAGGTTAAATGAGTGGAGAATAAAGTATGAAAGAAAATGTTATGTAAGACATAAAGTAGGAAAGAGAATTGTTTAAAATAAAAATGGAAAGAATAAAAGGAATATTAAAAATAAAAATAGAAAGAATAAAAGATGACGGAAGGATAAACATATTTTATATTTTCAACTTTCAATTTGGATTGAAAGAACCGACCCTAATTCCATCTGTCTCCAAAGCCCCCAAAATCCGAACTTTCTAGAGAGAGAGAGAGGGGGGCCAGCAGAGCAGCTGTAAAGCAACGTCTCCATAGAAGAGAAGAAGCAGCCGAAGCAGCACCACGTATCATCAATTTCATCCGCGTATAACATACATAGTTACATACACCACCAATACCATCTCACACTCCGATTCCCTCAGCACTTCCATCTCTAACCAACCTCTACACCCACAATTCCATGTCTACTCATCCTTCTTCTTCCTCCTCATCCTCCTCCGGTTCCTCTCCGCCGCTCATTCGTGACGGAATTGACGATGTTGAGGATTTCGATTTTGTGCGTGATTGTACTGTCTTTTTTTTTTTTTTACTTTTTTCATGCCCTAATTTTTGTTCTGTTTAATTTTTTGTGCCCTAGTTTGTATCTTGTGTTTGGAGTGTGGTGAGAAGAAAAAGACGTGAAATTTAGTGTATTTCGATGGAGTGTGGAATTGGGGTTTTTGATATTTTTGTTGATGTGTGAGTTTTTGATGGGTTTTGATTTGTTCCAAATGCAGATGCATGTGGATGGAGGTATATCTTTGGATCTGAGTGGGGAAGTTGTTGATTATGTGCAGGCTGGGAATCAGGCGTTTCGGAATAATCGTTTCGAGCAGGTGATGTGATTGACTTTTGCTTTGTTGTTATTGTGATTTCTTGTTTGTTCTCCTTCTTGTTTGGATTTTTACTATGTTACAGTTTCATTCTGATAATGCTGATGTCGATACAAGTAGTTCTTGTGTTATGGGTTGTTGTTGTTATGTGATCCTTGCTTTCAGACAGTGGGCTGGATTCTTCTGGTTTCGATTTTACTTAAAATTTCATCCGCGTATGAAAGTTAGAATTCGTTTAATTGTTTCACTTTCTGATGTAATCTTCATTTTATTGTTTCAATGTGAAACAAAGTTTACCTCTCCCTTCTTCCTTTTTAGGTGGTCAAGTTTCGAGCCTGTTTTGTGAAACAGAATCATTTTTCTCTCAGCACTTCTTGCATGTACAGTTCATTTAAAGTGCATCCTTTTTGTAGGCAATATGTTGGTATAATGAAGCTAATACGCTGAAGCCTGGTGATCGTATTATTCTGACTAATCGCTCTGCGACTTACATAAGGTGATTCTTCTTTTCGACAGACACGTGGCTTATAAGTCAATTTATTTGCAAATACGGTTCTTTTCTACTTCGAACAAACATAATTGTATTAGCGTGATCAACCTTATGTTTTATTTTACTCTTTCGAGTTTTTGTTAAGCAGGATCAGTGAATTTTTGAAACAAAGACCTCCTTCTGCTTCAGAAGATAGACCACTCAATGGGGTTGATCCGACGATGCTTGCTGAAGTACTATTAGTCTCCTTCTGCATACCACTTAATAGTTAGCCTATAATTCAGTAGCATCATCTTCAGATTTTCATTTTTATGTTATTGAAATGCTCAAGATTATTCGTACATTGAGGTTTATTGGTTCCTCATGTACTTATTCAAAAAAAATTATATTTCAGTCCGCTCTTAAGGATGCTGAAAAAGTCCTTGCCTCTCAAAGTAATCTAGTGAAAGCCTACATTTTGAAGGCCAACTCATTAATTTTGGTAAGTGTCAATTGTAATGTGCTGAGTTTGATTATGTTCTATTTTCGTACTATACTTAAGAGTTTACCCTCACTAAGTTGGCAGCTGGAAAGATATGCAAGTGCACGCGATGCTATTCTATCAGGCCTTCAGTTTGATCCCGTAAGGTACTTTAGTGTTCTGGTTTTTTATTTCGTTGATATTCTTTCAGAAATAGTTCTCGCGAGTTTGTAGTACGCATAGTGGTCATACTTATCGTGTTCGTGTTGCAACTTGCAATCAATAATTACTCATCCTCGTCTGGTGCAGCACACCACTTATTAACTGTCTGCATAACCTGGATAAAACCGATGATAGTGTTAGTAGAAGGATAATTAATGGCGGAGCAGAGCGTAGTGATGATTTTGATTGTACACTTTGCCTGAAGTTACTATATGAGCCAGTCACGACACCATGTGGGCATTCATTTTGCCGGTCATGTTTGTTTCAGTCAATGGACCGAAGTGAGTCATTTTCTTTCATCCCGCTTTTACTTCTATTGTCGAAATTAAGTTTAAACGCTTAGTTTTACTTAGTGTGCATTTTCAAATTGACCAGGTAACAAATGTCCCTTGTGCCGAACAGTTCTTCTGATCAGTCCCAAAACATGTGCAATCAGGTGTGTTTTTCAAGAAGAGCAGTAAATCTTATTTCGTTCTGATCGTATGGTCATAACCAGCATACTGTTTGTGCTCGAACAGTGTCACACTGAACAGCATTATCCAGAAAAACTTCTCCATAGAATATGCTGAAAGAAAAGCGGAGCAAGAAACTTTAACGAACCCTGGTGTCAATTTGATACCTCTCTTTGTCATGGATGTCGTAGTTCCATGTCAGAAATTTGCACTCAACATATTTGAACCTCGTTATAGACTTATGGTAAGTTTCCAGAAATAGCTATGATCTTAGAAACCGTAAACCATTCAACATTTCTGAACAATATATTCCTTTGGTCTTTTGCTTAATGCTGTAGATGTCATACTGTTTTGTTTTTCTTCCTGACAAAGTTACTTTTTTGTTGACATGGTTAATATAGGTGAGACGAATAATGGAGGGAAACCGTCGGATGGGAATGGTAAATTACTGTGTGCTACTTTTTATTTCCTTTTTCTCCGTAAGGTACATTTGATATCTTCTAATATCTCACTATTTTTTAATGTTGCTGGTCCATTAATTGTAGGTTATCATTGATTCTGCGACAGGTTTCATAGCTGAGTATGCTTGTGAGGTGGAGATAATCGAGTACGGTCTTCATTTTCTCTTTCTCAATGTTTTATCATCTTTTTATCTCATTTTGGCTTCACCGATATTCTACTTTTTACTGATTTATTTATGAAACTTCTTATTTGGTACAGGTGTGACCCACTTCCTGATGGCCGGTTCCACATAGAAGTAAGATATTATAGTTATTTTTTTTTTATAATTTGTGGTGGTCTGCTATTTGACGCCTTTTGGTTTTGTGGACACGCTTCTTCATCTTTCTCGATATGTCAGTGTAGATTGGACTATCCAATTTCTATAAAATCGCCGTCTTTTTTACTCCTTTTTTGAGTCTTCTATTACTTCGATTTTCATACAATCTTACGATGTTAGAATCTCACTATGGTGCAGGTTGAAAGCAGGAGGAGGTTTCGTATCCTTCAGTGTTGGGATCAAGATGGGTAAGTGTGGGTCTCTAATCTATTGAATCTTTTTACACTGGTTAGAAGTTGTTTTGCCATTCAGAATGTCTTATAATCAGCTTATTGTTTTTGAAAGGTATCGTATTGCCGAGGTTGAATGGATACAAGACGAATACCCTCCTGATGGCTCCAAAGAAAAAGCAGAGGTTTTTCTTTTAAAATGTCAATGTTGCAATAGATTGAGGTTTATCCCCATTTCTCTTTGTTTTGAATACCGGCTGAATCAGTTGTTTTGGATTTATGCAGCTGCTGGAAATGACAAATAATATCGCTGATTATGCACGATTGTGGCTTCAAAGCAAAAAGACTGCCGTTCGACAAGGTACGAGCTGCAAAAATCAATGTGGAAACTGATATTTAAATTTCAGAGTCCTATCTATATACATTTCTGATATTAACTGCATTTCTGGCAGACAGAAAAAAGCTATACCGACTTCTTAGTAAAGAATCTTCCATGCCTTCGCCACAAGATCCCGAGAGTTTCAGCTTTTGGGTATCATCTTTGTAAATTCTGTTTTAGGCTTTTAGCCTTTGTTGTGTCATTCATTTACGGGTCTGAACTTGTTATATCTACTGGTGCAGTTTGCTACTCTAACTGACAGGAGGCCATCAGAAAGATTAGAACTTTTGCGCATGCGGGATACAAAAAAGGTAATAAATATTGATGTCTTGAACTTGGATCTCATGTTAAATTCGTTCTTTTGCTCTTATTTGGTAAAACCTTTTTTGATACTCGTTTTTTCTCTTCTTTTCTTCCAGAGATTACAACAGGGGCTAGTATATACAAGGGCAAACTGAACAAAAAGGATTTATGTGTGGATATATAAAATTCATAAATTATTTTATTCGTTATTTCTTCCACCTTACTGTTATCATTTTTACCTTTCTGAGCCATTTGGGGCGTATCTGAAGAGGTTGCGGCTCGAAACTACTTTTTGTTAGAGGCCACATGATGTTATTGTAACCAGGCTATATTATCTAAATGCGAACGTTTTTTCTGATTCAATGTTATTTTCATATTCGTCATTTCTTCTTTGGTTTCTATTGATTACATGATTTCCGAGTGTTATATATATCTAGTGGAAATAGCTTGGAGTGTTATATATATCTAGTGGAAATAGCTTGGAACTGGGAGAGTAATCGAGTATGGTGTGGAGATTGCTTGCAAAGAGTTTGATCATGCTCATTGGGGAATTATGTTTACTACTAGTACAAGCCAGGTATTTGTTCTTAATTATGGTTATCATTAATTAGTAGTGGCTACTTCAATATTTATTATGCCAACACCCTGACTCAGCTTTACTGATTCATGACATTGCAGTGCTTCTCATTTATACTCATACATTTGTCCGGAGCATAAATGCTACGTAGTTGTTATCAACTAAGGACGCGAAGAAATCATTGTACTGGACTCCAATGCCGTAGCAGCCATTTTAATTTCGACTGCATTGAACCCGAAACCAACAAAGAAGGAGTTGATGCACTTCCCAGTGCGCAGGCTGATGCAAAAAAGATAGCTAGTTTCTGTTCTGACACTGCAGTGACACAGTGATTTCATCCATACCCCTCTGCTGATCAGCAATTCCAAGATAATTACAACACTTCCGCGGAGCAATGTGTTTTAGGCTCTGTTTGCCAAATGCCAACTCTCTATAAGTTCTGTCAGCACTCGGTTGAATATATAAGAAAGCCTGATTATAAATCCTTCAGAGAGGTAAGATTCTCAGTTAGTTTGACAGGGTTGCTTTTTTTGCCGCTGGATTATTTAGTCAATTATTGATTTTACGACCTGCAAAAGACATTGACAAAATTTAGCTTACTGACCGAATATGAATAAAAAACACCTTCTCACTCATATTTATATAAAGTAACTAAATGGTCGCTCATCGTATTTTAAAAAAAGAAAAAAAAAGTAGGGTGCATAAGAAAAAAGCTACACCATCTTCTGAGAAGGAAAATGCAAATACTAGACCGAAACTAGTTGGCTAAAGGAGTTACCTTTTTGGAACCATGATTTGCGAACAGCTTGCCTTATCTGGCGCTCGTGTTTTTGAAGAAGTTCATCGATTTTATGGGATTGGGACAACAACGGTCCTGAAAACTCCACCTTTTCACTTTGATCATGGTAACTCTGTAAGAGAGAATATATAGTTCACAAAAGCATCAGCAAGTGAAAGAAAGACTAATGAGCTTCAAGGTACAAGAGAGACTTACCAAATAATTCTTCTTTGCCATTTCATCATGTCGTGAAATTGCCAATGACAAGTCCTGAGAATGGTAATCATCTGACCCATCAAATGAATCGTATCGCCCAAACTGCTTCCAATGAGGCCTAGTTACACGACTTGA
Organism: Echeveria elegans; assembly: GCA_035048345.1. Taxonomy (NCBI): domain Eukaryota; kingdom Viridiplantae; phylum Streptophyta; class Magnoliopsida; order Saxifragales; family Crassulaceae; genus Echeveria; species Echeveria elegans. The sequence continues at coordinate 6,768 of JAWWMW010100868.1, forward strand.
CAGCACAGATGAATCAATTTTTCTACCATTCCTTTGGCTCTCGTTACAAACCTCATTTTCCATTATCTTTGATTCGCATTCATTTTCAGAAGTCACAGACGATGAATTTACAAATGCTGTCAATCCCCTCGAGCTAGACCGTCTGTGTGATATCGAAGAATCATCTACTCGGCTTTTGGCCCATGCGAAACCACTCGAGGCTGAGACTTGTAATGGACCAGAAAAAGGAATGTCTCCTTGTGATGCGTTCTTTGCATGTGAGGCCTCCTCTTGTACAATAGACTGTTGCGGTGGTTCCCTTCTGTACATGGGGTCTCGTTCGGTAAGGATATTACTGTATTCAGTTTTCTTGTACATCATACGAGTTGGAATATCCTGAAAAAGAATAAACAACATCAACTCACTTGATTTACATACAACAGATGGTGAAACGGAACAAAACAAATATATGTAAACTAAGCATCGTAAGTCGAGAGTAAAACCTCTTGCGAAGCCAGTTTGTTGCCACCATTTGTTTTTCTAGGGAGTTTCGTATTACCGCCGAATGGGCGGTTTCTTCGATTATTCTTCTTCCTGAAAATTAAATGAAACAAACAGATTAGCAACTTTGGTTTAATTTGTTGGAGAAAAAAATTTAATGAAATGAATCAATCACCTTTTAGCATCTTCACGGTTTTTGGCATCTATCTCTTTATTCGGCGGGTATCGGGGCAAGCTGGATGGCTCACATGGAAAAGGTTTCACCATGAAATACTGCGCGTAACAGAGTGGAACATTGAGAAAAAAAAATATAGAGCAGCTACTTGAGGCACGATAATCCAATAAAGTATATTTGAGTGAAAGAAAAGGCTAGAAACATGGACTGGAACATCCGCAGAAGCTGGTTCTGCTGGAATTGTATCATGTGAAAACGCTGATTACCTCTGAAACAAGAGCTGAAGAAGCAGTCCCACGCTTGTACGGCTCAACACGCAGTAAAGTTTCAATTAGGTTCACGGCAATAGAAGGAAGATCCTTAAAAACCTTCCGAAGACAACTCTCATATGGCTGCTGCGGTTTGTAGAGAGTTGCATGCGGGAGTTTAGACTTTCTCCAAAACTCTTCAGGAGGAGAACCGCAGAGCTTGAAGATCTTGTGCAACTGCTCAACCTCAGTCCGGCCCTGTAGAATAGGTTTTCCGGTAAGGATTTCTGCAAATACACATCCCACACTCCAAAGATCGACAGACGCTCCATAATCCGTTGAGCCAAGCAAAAGCTCTGGTGGACGATACCACAGCGTCACAACACGGCTAGTTCTTGGTCGCCTTGATCCAGCATTTGACATGCTTGCCAATCCAAAATCAGCTATCTTCAAAACTCCCTCATTGTTCACAAGTAGATTAGATCCCTTTATATCACGGTGCATCACACCTCGCATATGACAGTGCTCTAAACCCGATAACAACTGCTTCATATAACACTTCACCTGCACGAATCACTATGTTAAATACTCCTACATGAATAAGAATAAGAGACATTGCGCAAACAGATTAAAGAACCAACCTGTGATTCGGTAAACTTTATTTCAGGACAATCAACGAGTCCAGAGAGGTCATGCTCCATATACTCAAAAACAAGGTATATACTACAAGACATCGCCGAAGTGATGATCCCCTCTAACTTAATCACATTCGGATGATCAAGCCTTCGTAGAATCAATATCTCCCGTGCCATAAATCTAACACTCTCCTTCTCAAAATAGTCAAATCGCACCTTCTTCAATGCAACTATTTTCCCAGTCCCTAAATCCCGAGCACGAAATACGCTGCTATAAGTTCCCTGCCCAATCTGCACACACACATCAACCACAATCCTCCAAAATCAAAATCCCCAATAACACAAAATTTGCCTAAACTCAATCTCACACATGATTTCCAACGTGTTAAAAATTAACAATCGCCGGTACAAACAACATAATAAATGGATGAATCAAACCATCAGATAACCAACACACACAAATTCAAACCATCAGAAACGCAAGGAACCAATTAGAACTTCAAGCAAACAAGGCATCATGTCGGCATTGAATACGCAAATATTTGCAGCTGTAAAAACCAAAAGGGAACTTTAAAATGTCAAACAACCTTTTCTAACTTCTCAAACGCATCGGGGCGAAGAGGAACCCAACCATGAATAGCTTCACCAGCAACAGCACTAAGCCAAGCAGGCCAACCAGCAGCAACTTGTTCACCTTCAACAAACTTATGCAAATTCCCTAACCTAAAACTCACAGCCTCACTCCTACCGGACTCACACCCACTACCCAAATCCAACTCATTCCCCACCACAACAACCTTCTCTCTGTTTCCTTCCTCCAACTCCTTAACACTCCTCCGACGACTTGAAAACCTGCTTGAACAATCCACCGCCGGCGTGACAGCCACTGCCTGTTTCTTTGAATTCACACAGCCCATCACTAAATCGACTCAATCAAGCAGACCCAGATCGTCAAATGGCATAAAGTTTACAACTTTGGTCGATTTTGAGCACTCTGGATTGAAGAAATAGAGCTAAGAGACATGCATTGATGGCTGATGAAGATAAAGATAAAGATTTGGGTAAAGATTGGATTTTTAGTTAACAAGTTTTGGGTTGGGGGGGTTTGAAATGGATCGAGGTTGGTGGGGAGAGATGGGGGAGGGGGTTTTAATGAAGGATTTTGAATATTTTGATTAGGGTTGAAAGTGAGCGGAATCAGCGGAGGAAAGGAAGAACACTGTCGACGATGTTTTATACAAATTTTGACTTTACAAGACATGACAGTGCCTTTTTTTCAAAATATAATAAATGCCAAATAAATTAATTACAGAAATGCATTTATTGGAAAATTGTATAAGGGATCTATGAATGTTAATTTTTGGTACTTTGTATTCTGATTATATTACTTGCTTATTTATGATTAATTATTGATTTGATGCCGTAGTGGGAAACTTGGGTATTTTGTGAAATTTTTGCAAATTAAATCTATTGTAGTATTTTCTGATTAATGAATGTGTTTATTAAAGCCGACGTTAGATGAATGCATTTAATTTTAGTGGTAGGGAAAAATGTTATTTGGAGATCATAAATTATTCATTGCATGAGAGAGAAATAATAAAATAATAGCATTATCTATTGCATTAATTATACATTTATTATTTTTCTTTCATACAGTGTCATCATCTCAGCCATTGATTTATTAAATCCAACGGCTGAGATGATATCCTTATGTCTTCAAATAAGATACATGTCGTCATTAAACCTTCCTCTTATATTTCAGTAGTGTTGTTGATAAAATGATGTAATTTTAGAATAGAAGAAGCCTCCGCACATTAAATTCATTAGCGAAAATTCCTATACCGAAAACAAGATAGTGGTTATTGGGGGTAATCTTCACTTCTTCTATTTTACTTCATTTTTGTAAATAAAACTTTTGTCTAAGACTTGAATACTAAATACAAATGGTGATTTGAGTAGTGATTGAATTGAAATTGAGGAACCAAATGATTGAGAGGAAATGAGTCAAAAGGTAAACAGGTCAATCAATCATCCCTATTGTGCTTCACTTTCTAGCTTTTGTCAGCTCTCACACCTCACTGTGTTTGCACTTGGACTTGTTTAATTTCACATCATGTCATTATTCGTCTTTGATACTCCATCTGTCCATTATATAATTCTTATTTCCTTTTTAAGCATTCCAAAATATAAGTCTTCTTTCCTTAAATATAAACTTTTTTCACTCACATTTACACTCTCTCTCAAATCTATTCACTTTCCACTCATTCACTTTCCTACTTTTACCTCACATAACACAATTTTCTTAAAAATCATGCTAAACTTCAAATGAGATCTATATAATGAGACGGAGGGAGTATAAACTTGATGCATTTGGTTAAAAAAAATACTGTAACTTGTTAGTGAAACTGATAATTATCGAATTCATTACAAAAATATGCATGGATTAAGTGGCAACCAAAGCACATTAAAAAGCAACTTTACAAACCATCATCATCAACATTATTGCTTAAATTAACATTTTAAATCAATCTTAACTTCAATAAACATCTACCCACCATGGCACCGCATGTTTGTATTCTTCACGACATTGTACAATGATTAGGTATGTGATTGTTGACCTTCACGTCATTTACCAAATTTGCCAATGTGAATACTCACACATGACTGATGACACAATCCAGATACCTTAAATTTTGGCCACAATCAATCTCTCCTCTAATCTCCACTTATATTTGAAGTCATTTAATGATGTTACACAAGTCAAATGGGTCAGCACAAGTTTAGTTCACAGACCAAACAATCTTGTTCAAACTATGAGTCTTCCTCTTTTGTCACACATATGCAAGTTGTAAGCTTGACACATTGTTGTGTCATTGATTGTTACCATGACTATACAGACTCATGTTTCAAATTGAAAGAAAAAAAAAAGAGCACTCCAAAAAAACAAAAGGAAGAGAACCTGAGGAAATGAAGGTAGTAGTAAATATGAAGTTGTGAAATATACCCTAATAAAACATATGGGGCGAAGCGAATTTGTAACAAAAGAAATGAGCCTATGGTATATAGATTGTATAAATGATACATCCTTTGAAGATTTCCAAGTCACAGAGAGCTAAGAAATCTGGATATTGACTCGCAGATACCCCCTATCCAGATTCCAGACCTTTCACATGTACATAAAAAAATGAAGATCAAAAGATCTTCATACGACAATGTCAAATATTTTCTCCTACAACATTGTGCATAGCATAACAACAAAGAGTTGCGCGATATATGATTCGGAAAGAATAAGGGTGTAATGTGGCCTAATGGGAATGAGTGTAGCGTCACTACCTGAAATAATTCAGGGTCTTGGAATACATCATTTAAGGTCACAGCCAAGTTCCAACTTATAAATAATCTGCAAAGCATTTATATTTGTAGCTGGACACCTAAAATTTTAAAAATGTAATTTTGAATGATTCTACCAAAAACCATTAACAGAAGACAAATTAAGAAAATCATTGAAGGAACTTTACTTGAAAGGCTACTGTTAGTGGCTTAGTGGAGTTCCAATTACGCCCCTGATTCATGGCTATCATATCAACAACTTCTCTGGATAAAAAAGGTGGCCTCTTTCCGATACCAACGGCATGAAGTGGAGTAGGAATGCTAACTATTCCAATGCAATTCACTCTGATCATCTGCGTGATGCCGTGAACTGATTCACAAAAACACCCGTGTCATTCTTATAATTAAAAAAAATCAAACTAACTACTTCTACTAAATATTGATAGAACCAATCTGTATTCCATAAACTGGCAGTTGATTGAAGAAGAATTTACAAAGGCTTCTTAGATCATAAAAGAATAAAATCTGGCGGATATTCTACTGATTCATAGTTAAATGTGAGTCTTCCTAACATGTGCAACACCTATGTGACTTTGGTTTTCAAGAACACAAGGTGTATACAGTTAGGACGAACCATTAATGTAATGATAAACAATGATCTAAAAAAATCCAAAGATGATGAAATCAAGCGCTAATTTCAATCAAATCCATACGTCAATAAATATTGTCACGGGGATATGCAGAATGTATTTAATTCAGTCACTACTATTATTTAATAATTTGTCATATTTGGGGATCAACATTCCCAGCTTTAAGTACTAAAGAACAAAATTTCACATTCAGACTCTTTTCTGTAGCCCGTTATACGATCAAAAAAATAACTCCCATGTCTGGATGGATCTGCAGGTTTCATCTCTCCGTGTCCATCAAATCTTATGCCAATATAACATAACACGGGCTATAAATAGTTCAGCATTTAAGTGGACCTCAATTCTCAAAGATACAGAGAATAAAGGCCGAGTATCTTCATGGCAATATAATACCAGCCTGACAACATGTTCCATGTTTTGCATGTATGAATTGTGCAATGTGTACATTGCCAAATGCTAAGAATTAATAAGGATTATCGAGCTTCCATATAAAATTTATGAGGAAAAATCACGGTAACTTGCATGGTACTAGTCCTCCTTAGATTTGAATTTCCCAAGCATCTCTGCCATTGTCTTGCACCTGCACTGGTTTCCTGGTCTAATTACATCGCCATAAACAACCATTTCTACAACATCAAGTTCTTTATCTGCACAAGGAACGGAGTAAAAGAAATAAGTTCCCTGAAATATTTTTGGTCCGAAATCACAGAGCTCTCCGATAGGCCATAACTAATAGTGATGCGAAGAACACAAGAAATTACCTTCGGTGCCTACAAGTCTTTCGTCATTTATTTATTATCAGAAAGCCGGAAAGACTATTGTACTTATTAGGGCAAGCGCACCAGTGGACGATGGGTTGGACCTTCCCTTACCCCAATCGAAGGTCCAACCCATTGTCCATATTTTGCAAAACGCACCAGTAAGGACCATCCACTGTTCATAAATAATATTTATATAATTAATTAATTATTAAAATTTATTATAAATCAATTTTAATAAATAAATTTATTATTAAATATACATATTTATATTTTTTTATTGAACTATATTTTAAAATTCAAAATTCAAATATTATAATTTATCAATATATATAATTTATTTACATATTTATAAATATACGTATTTATATTGAACTATATTTATTAGATATACATATTTATATTTTTTATTGAACTACATTTTCATATTGAACTATATTGAACTATGTGTTTGTGTAGTTGAAAATTTGAAAAACTATTTGATTTGTGTTAATCATAATATAGTAATTAAAGAATAACTCTAGAATAATTTTACAATAATATTTATAATCAAATGATTTCAATTGTTTATAAATATAATTAGATGATAAACATAAACACTAAGTTAAAAAATAATACTTATAAATATTTTTGAAAATAAATTAATTTGATATAATTTTTAAAATAATGCAACAAAAATATTTAATATTATTATTATATTCATGATCTGGACTATTGGTTGGGTCGTGGGAATGTTTGGATCTCCGTCTGAGTGGACTAACTTTCACTCAAACTCACCTGTCAATTTATTGGTGTGCTGCGAAGACCCAAGTCCTGCATCAAGTCTTAGTCCACTAGTGCACTTACCCTTAGTTGATTTGTGAGGTTAGATAGAATAATTCGTATCACTGTGTTTGTGCTGGGAAGTGAAGGAATCTGACATTGAAGGCTTTGCAGAAGACGTGATTGTCGGTGGTGAACCATGAGGTGTCGGAAACAAGAGAGATCGATTTATAGTTACTAGTTGAATATGAAATTTTATGAGCTGATGTAAAGACTTTTTTGCCTGGATCATATAAAAATTGTTATTGTTACTCCTTTGATGTGACAACTTTGAATGAATACACATTTTAGATGGCAAAAGCGGTACCATGTAAAATGATGTATGTAAACATTTTATGTTGTAGATAAAAAATGATAATATACATTTTAGATGTAACGGTGTCATGTAAAATGGTGTATATTAACAATTTATGTAGCAGATTAAAATGGTAAAACACATTTTAGATAACAAATAATTTCATGTATGTTGGTTGTAATATTTTAGATGACACCAATCTGCCATGGAAAATGGTGTATGTTAACATTCATTCGTGCTTGCATTAACAATTACTAACCTTTGATGCGCTGTCCAACCCGTACATGAAAATTGTGGATAATAAATCATGAATTAATCACTACACACAATCTAAAATGTGCATTTGGCGTTGATATTTTGTATACTAAAACTAAATACTGCTTCGTTCTCCAAATGGAACAAAAAAAACAATCACTTCCTTTAAATTTACAATTCATTGAAAGCAAACGTAACCAAATCATTTGTAAAAAGAGCTACTCAGGGTGAGAGATTCGAATCATAGTTCCATCATTTGTTCTGTCGGGGATTTTTACTCTCTTTCTAGAAGGCTTTTCATTCATTCCGCCTCTAGGCGTGAAGGTCTTTTATTTTTCTCGTCTCTAGCGCATGGAAGTTGTGTTATACATGAAGTTGTTGGCGAATAAAGTTGTCTTGATTGGTATGAAGTTATTTGGATGATGTCTCAATCTTGGTGGAAAAATTGTATTTTAATTAATAATTATGCATTTGACATTACCAAGATATGCTAAGATATTCATATAAAACTTGTTTGAAAAAAAAATCATTAACATTCCAGCTTTGGTATTACCTGCTTAAATAGATAATAGTGATGAGCATGAGACCGATGAGCGAAAACAAAACGCTCACACTGAGTAAAACAAGCCCAGGTGATTTCAAGAAACAAAAAAAGCCCGCCATCTGAAATCCTAAATGTATTCATATGATTACGTCACAATAGATTAGAGTTTTATCTATTCAGAATCAGATCACTGACTGTTAAAAGACCCAAAAAAATATATTTAAAACACACTCAACAGAACAACATCCATCAATGATGAAGATAACTCATGTGCACGACACGCAACCTAATTAGCTAAAGAAGACAAGACCTTCAAAATTTTATAAGAAAAAAATAAATAATAAATTTTGAGTGAAAAAGAAATGTGTGTTTTATTCTAAGAAATAAAATAAAAAAATAGGTAAAATGAGATCAAAATTTTCTTACAACTTTCTCATGAGAAAATAAATTTTTTTAATTTTTTTTTCCTCACTTTTTCTCCTCAGCCAAACGAAATCTTAGATAATGACAGAACAAACTAAATACAAGGCGCTCCGGACTCATCAAACCCTCAACTAAATAAATGTATGTAAACAGACAACAAAGTTCAACCTAATCCACAGAAGCCTAGAAATTTCAATTGCAACTGCAAAACGCAAGAAATCCCACGTCGGTTTGAGCGTTTCTGAACGGCTGGGTTGTCGGGATAAAATAACAGTTAAAATTTACTTTTTTTTTATTATTGTAACAGCTTCATTGATTGATACATGGAAGAGAAGTACAAGAAAGTATAGTTCAAGTACAAATACATCTTTGAACTCACAGACCTGCCACAGGCACCACCACTCTATCGCCAAAGCTCACGCAATAGAGACTATCAATCAAGGCAAGACACAACACCACTCACAAAACTCGTGAGGAAAATAGAAACTTCCACACTCTGTGGGAAAACTACTAAGCTCCTACACTAACAGTGAGGAGAATACAGAAGCTCCTACACATAAATGTGAGGAGAATGCCGAACACTAAGAAACCAACAGCTAGGCAACTGATTAACTAATCTAACACTAAACTAATCTAAGCCAAACTAAAAAAACCGCCACCCGCAGCCAGAACAACTTCACCTTAGCAGAGCAGAATAGGAGAATCAATCCGAGTGAGAGCCACTCGCAGATCCGGATAAGCGACGTCGCACCTACCAGCCAAAAGAAGCTACTACCAGCCGTGCGCCAACCCTACGGATCTGAAAAGATAACCACCAACATCCCCGCGCACAAATCCAAGAGTCACCACACGGCCTAGGTCCGAGATTTGGGCTAGAATTTCAGAACCGGCAGCCACGTCCCGCGACTGGAGACAAGCAGTACGACGACACCTTGAGGCGATTCTGAACATGAACCGCGAGCCGTCCACATCGGAAGAATCTCAGAAGATTGGCAGGCGAGGATTGAGGAAGGCAGGGGAAACAAAACCTACCCTAAACTAATCCAGTGCATAAATAAACATAAGTTTAACCTAATTGAGCAACCAATCCCCTTATGGCCATATCAGGGCTGAAAAACAAGTCACAACCGTGAGCCTCAGGGCCGGAAACCATCCTCCATGACCCACCAAGGCACACTCGCCGTTGGAACGAATCCTAACCACGCCCCGAGATCTAACGGAGCCACGGCCAGATCGGAAACGGAGTATCACCATGAGCCACAGCCAGATCTGAAAATTGAGGACCGACGTTTGCCGATCTAGATCATCCAGCCACAGATCCGACCATCACACGCCGTCCGAAGTGGAGATGGAGACACCCGACGCCCTCAACCTCGAGCCGGTCGCCAAAATCGTTCAGCCACGGGGAAGGGAGGCTGCTCTTATTTGCAGAAGAAACCGAATAGGGGGAGGGCAGAGAGCAGCCGCCTCTGTGGAGGGGAGCCCTCCGCCCCCGGAGGAGAACAACGGAAGAAGGCTAGGGTTTAGATAGTTTTCGGATGAGAGGGATGAGAGCAAGGTTAAGTCTATGTTCTTTTGAATTTAATTTCAGTTCAATTCAACTCAATTCAGTTCAAAAGAACAGACCTTTAAGTGTCTCAGATGCTGTCAAGGGGCCTCGTCGATACACCCAAACTCTGATATCGAATACGTATGAAGATCGCCAGCTTCGTGCGGGTGTCGTTCGCCGGCGTCGGCTCCGATCGCTGCAATTTTCTGGCTTCTACAAGGACCAGGTTCCGCAATAATAATGGTCTTGTTCATTAATTAGCTGGAAATGAAGATCTCTTTTGTAATAATCAGTTAGTCCTAGGCTGGTTTGTGAATACTCTAATCTTTGCGGTTGGTTTTGTAATAGGTAGTGTTTGTATCCCTTGGGTGTGTTTGGTTGGGAGATGAGTGTCATCCCCTCCTTTCCTCTTTTTGAATAATAGAAAGGTTATTATTCTAAAAAAAAAAGTGTCACATACTCACATTCGTCGACATCGGTAAAGTTAAATGAAAGTTAGAGCAAATTACTTTTGACAAACTATGTTTGGTAAATTTAGAATTCAGACATACTTGGTTGATTGCAATGTTCCACCTTTTGTGTGTTATGCCGCAGGATATAGTATTACACTATTAGACGAAAGGTGAAGCTAAGCTAACAAAGGATACGCCGAACTGGATTCTGTTTATAACTGAAAATCCACAAGTGATGGAAAGCCTAAAGATTAGACAAAGAAAAAAAAGTGATTGTACATGGTTCAAACATAAAAGAAAACGCACACGATACAAAGTTCTTCAGCTACAATCCGCATGTCTCTATACCGCTACTCTGCCCAAATCTTGGAAAGGCTGGCTCACACCAATAGAATAGACCCTGCTAACAAAAACAGCCAGTGCATGAGACCAATACCAGGGACAAAGCTGGCTCCATTAGATCCATCTCCAGTAGCTGGAGTAAAGCTTCCACCGGGTGTGTTAGTTGTAAGCACGACCACCATCCAATTATCTTCTGTGCCAAATCCAACTCCAGTAAATTTCGAGTCATTAAGAAACCTTGAGTATTGAGACTGTGTGTAGTTGGTGAGGAGGAGGGTTCGTTCCAAGTTAGGGACACATGAAGGCATGATAGCTCCGTCCCTAGTATTTGTGATATTCAGATGGCATTTGGATAGGAGGTTGGGGTATGATGCAAAGTTCGGTTCGTTGCCTTCAATTGTGTTTGAACCAGTAGTGTTAGTGCATGGCTGGTCCTCAAACTGCTTTGCAATTTCCTCCGCAAAACATTCAGCATTTTTGTTGATTGTGAGGGCCGTGAGGTTTAAGGACCCTCTGTATGTGTTGATGCCTTGGAGGAGAGTATCTTCCTCTGTAAGAGAAAAATACAGAATTATTTAAATACTGAGAAAGCTTGAGTGCAAATTGAATACATAATTTAACGAAACATCATGAAGTCTGTATACATAATCTGAGTTCCGGGCACCCACATCGACAAAATGACCTCTACACATATTCATTACATAGACTAGAAAGCAGGCAGACAACTTTATTTTAGAGTTATGGACACATCAAATATAGTAAAAAAAATACTGTAGTTTTGAACATGAATTCATTCGAACTGGGAATCCAACAAATACAGTCAAGCCCCTCAGTTTAATGTCAATTTATAATTAGTATTGATGGTGCATGTCAAGTTCCAGTGGAATCAAAAGTCAACAATGAAATCTCTATCAATTCAAATGCAAGCGGAAGATATATAACTGATAAAGCGCTTCCAGACTAACGATCCTTTTTCCAGCACCAAAAGCCAACTACTCTGCAACATACAACATCTAAGCCAAATTTCAACCAAAATTTGAAGAAAACCCCAAATCGTATTAGACATCATACAAACAGTCCAGCCGACCATAACTCAAGAGTACATAGTTCCTTTAAACAGCCAGAGTACACTGAGGTAAGGTATCCTCTTTGTTGCATGAGATCTTAGTTTAAAATCCAAGATAAAAATCCATCACCACCTTCTAGCTACACTACAATTTCCAGTAATCAACATTCAAACTCCCTAAGCACTTATATTTCAAACTCAGGTTTTAAACAGCAGCCAATGTATCTAAAAAAAATCCAACCTTTACAATGTAAATGAAAGTCAAAACCCTAATTTTGATTCTGGACTAAATTCAGATCTATCAAGTAAAATCAGATCCCAGAAACAAACATATAAATCCCAAAACTGAAGAACAAACCAAAATCACACTCTCTTTACATTCACACACACACAACCTCCATGAAAGGACAAGACATATCAAATCAATCAACCAAGCAATACACATAAACTAGAACTTAATGAAATACCAAAACTTACATACCATCACATGTCACAAAATCGAAGCAGCAGCAGATGAAAGCAGAGGCGAGCAATGCGAAAAGAAGACCACAACTCAAACTCCGGTTAGAACCCATTTGAGATTGAAGGATGAAATGGGTACCAGTAAACTGTAACTGAAATGGGTATTTGAAGACTGGGAGTGGGATGCGAAGAGAGAAAAGTATTGATGCCTTCACGGATTTAACGCTGTTAAAAAGTCCGTCAAACGGAGTCGAAATGCAAAGGATGACTTTGCTCATGCCGTACTGAAAACGTCGTCGTTGCATCTGTCAATGTCGCGGTCGTTCGATGTTAGGACTTATCAAACGTGCCATTAAATTCAAATGGTCAGGAAAAATCAACCCTTGCGTCGTGGTCAGTAAAATTTCAAACGCTCCATTTTTCCGTGCGTGGAAGATGTGTTTGCATGAAATTGTTATCGAAATTGAGTTGTATAAATTTATTTGGATCAATTGTTACTGTCATCTTCTTGATAGAGTTTCCGCTTGAAGAAGACATAATAAATATATATGTAATATTAGCTAGATATGCTACAAAATATTTGTACTACCCATCAAAAAAAAGTTTACATGTTTCAAATTTTTGAAATAATTTTTCATGAAAAAATAAATTTAATAGAGTTTTAAATTTATATATTGTCTAGTATATATAATTTAATTTTGTCAAAATTTTGAGAAAGAGTGAGTCAGAAAATCATGTCGGTAGCTATGGAATTTGGATTTCAAAGATAAGATGAGTTGACAGTAGCTCCATTATGATTTCTTTGAGGTATCATAAATTTACGGTAATGTCGAATTTCTTGTAGTATGTACTTATTCAAATTGGTCGGCAATCGCCAAGCAGGGCCGGAAGCAGGAGGCTGGGGTGGTCGTCCTGTCAAGTTTTGGAAATCGATCAGTTACTTATACGATCTTTAGAGAATGGTTATTTGGAAATCATAAACTATCTGAGGACGGAAGGATTAAATTTCAACCAATAATTTTGATTAAATCTCTAGATCCGTCACTGCCGCAAAGTTATGCTCGTTTTTTTTGGTACCCATGATTTTCAAAGCTTTGACCACAAAGATGTCATTGACGATGGATCTGATTAGTTACAGACATATACAAATATGAATCTTGAATTCTTGATATAACTTTGAAGCTTAATTGTTGTTGCATCGGGAGGCTTGAATCGTTATCCACGTTCTCAAATGATCTGAGTTCAATCCTTTGATCTTTGTCGTTGTACATTAAGTTTTTTTTTTTTTGGAAATATATGAATTGTTGTCCGTCTAACACTTAGGCTCCGTTTGATTGCGGAAAAAAAGTGAGGAAATGAAAATTTAAAGAAAAATAATTTTCTCATGAGAAAGTTGTAAGGAAAATTTGATCTCATTTTACCTATTTTTTTATTTTTTCCTTACAGCCAAACACACATTTCATTTTCACTCATTTTTTTAAACCTTACACTTCTAAAAACATTTAGCAACCTTCATTTCAGACTTCATACAAATGTGATTTGAGGCATAATGTCATGAAAGAGGTTAGCGGCTCAAGCACCCACTAATGCAATCACGCATTGAGCTCGTAAATTTTATAAATGAAAAACAGAACTTAGATATTGATATTTACAAGTAAATGAATTATCATTTTAATGCCAAATGGATGGGACAAAAGTATAAACCAAAACTTAAAAAAATTCCACGAAGAAGACAAATGCTTGTTTATCAAGAAGCACAAGAACAGACAACCCATACAAAATTTCCACTAAAACAAACATATCCTCATGCCTTTGCAAATGCAAGTTATTGTGGCATGACCAAACAAATAACATATCTTCAGCATTGTTCTGTTTTTCCTTACGCTCCGTTTGATTGCGGGGAAAATTTGAGGAAAAAGAAAAAATTAAAGAAAAATGATTTTCTCATGAGAAAGTTGTAAGAAAAATTAGATCTCAATTTGCCTATTTTTTGTATTTTTTTTCCTTACAACCAAACACATAATTTCATTTTCACTCGAATTTTTTCTTTCCTCTTCTTTTTCGTCGCAACCAAACGGAGCCTTAAGGTTCAACATTTACTCGAGTTTTGCAGCTGAGCCGTGGGCTGATGAGTACTCCGCTCATCAGATAATTTGCCTGTAAGTTATGGTGTTGTATGACCGAAGACGTCGTTGTTTGTTTTTCTTTCTCGAGTTAGATGATTTTGGTATGAATACACCTGTTCCGCGGCTTTCTGTTTTCCAAGCAGAGTACTCGCACGGAAATAAATGTTGCGCATTTGGTTGCATACTTGTCGAAAAAGCCTAATAATAATAACATGCATAAGTTTAGGATTTAGAAAACACTTTTTTTTATAAAAAAAAAATCAACAAATAAAACTTGGGAGTGAGCAAAATACCTGAAAAGCAGCAGATTGATGGAATGAAACTGGAGGGCCCTGGTCATCGTCGTCGTCATTTATCAGCAGAGAAATCTGTTTACTTAAATCCGCAAAAAGCAAGTCATCATTCATATCCAACGCGATTGCCATTGGAAAAAAGAAAAATGAAAGAAGTTTATATCAAGTAGTACCACCAACCAAGGTTATTTCTCCTGTGTTCTGATTCCACTTTCGACACAGATTTTAAATGTTTTTTTGGTTAAGTTAAAATCGCTAGTTGAGCATTGCTTGCTTGAATTAGTTGGTCTGTCCGAATCAGTAAGTTGTAGAACATACTTAACTATGACTAACCGCTAGGCCGCTACTCTTTTGCAATTAATGTAGCAATAATTATGTGGAAGTTCTTGAAAAATTATGAAATCCAGCAGAAGAATAACAAGTCCACACAAACTAACTTCAAGTCTCCAACAGTTGCAATCAGTTCCCAACTTGAGTATACCGAGTAGAAGCTTGAATGTATGTTTGAAACGACACTTTCAACTGCGTTTTGGCACATAAGCTCTTCATTTTCCACGTCTCCATCATCAAAACTCAAATGTCCACGTCATCATCTAACGCAATCGGCAAGATTTGGATTCCTCAACCGCCGGCTAGCTCGATTCGATCGGCGACAATCAGGTCAGAGTTCGAGTTCTCAACTTTCCATCAGTTTTCTCTGGTTCGCAATCTACCTACTTGTTGATGATTGTTATTATGATTGACTCTACTCTAGGGCTTTCGAGCTGAAGCGGATCAATCGATCAATTAGGTGTTTCATGATTCACAGATTCGCGTCGCTGAGCGTTTCCTGTAGTTTTAATTTAACAAACTCGTGTGTTCTCAGACGCCAACAGTTCTTAATTAGGTCGTTAGGTGGATACGACCGGAAAATGACGACACAGCAGCAGCAGCAGCAGCATATGGATGATGTTAATGCGAAGGTGTTAGAAGCAGACGCGGAGCACATTTTGAGAGCCATTGTGCCTTCACTCGATACCAACAAACACAAAGGCCAAGCAGGTCTCTTCTATTCTCTTGCGTGTGGTTTAGCAAACTTTTATAATCAAAACGGAAGGTTTGTTGTTGTGTTGTTGTTTGACTTTTGATGTTGAATTGATTAGGGAAGATTGCCGTTTTGGGTGGATGTAGGGAGTATACCGGGGCTCCTTACTTCTCTGCTATTTCCGCTTTGAAGATTGTGAGATTTTGCTCTCTCTCTCTCTCTCTCTCCTCTATTTAAGCTCGCATTTTATTTACTAATGTGATTGAGTAGGGCTCTTGTTGATGAAGAAGGTGATGTGGTTGCACAGGGTGCTGATTTGTGCCATGTCTTTTGCACAAAGGATGCTGCTCCAGTTATAAAAAGCTATAGCCCTGAGTTGATTGTGCATCCTGTTTTAGAAGAATCTTACAGTGTCAGGTATGGTTTACTGGGTTGGTTGCTATATATAACCTATGGTGTTTGTGTGTTCGTTGAGGAGATTATCAAAATAGAATGCTCTCAGGGAGGAGGATAAGGAGTCGATTTCTTGCAAGGTTGTGGCTGATGTGGATAAGTGGATGGAAAGATTTGACTGCCTCGTTGTTGGTCCTGGTCTTGGAAGAGACCCGTTTCTCTTGGTATGCCCACCGTAATGTTTGTTGTTCACATCTATATATGTAACGTATGTTGAGGAGAATCAGTTTACTACTGAAGATCTTTCTTTAGTGCTTCCGTAAAGTTAGACAATAATTTCTATGCAGAGATTCTTCTCTAGGCCAATACTATTAAGTTTAGTCTTTAGTGTATGATGGATATAATACAATAAAGTTACGGTTTTTGCTTTCAAAAAATTTCATAATTCATGTGATTAATATACAGGATTGCGTGAGTGAAATCATGAAACATGCTAGAGACGCAAAGGTTCCTATCGTTGTTGATGGGGTAAGTTGTAAGATTTCATCAGCATCTGCATATTCCTATTGCGCCATCTTTCCACCAATTTATCTCATTATGTCTATTGACTTTTATTCTGTATTGATGTTTGTTTCACTTTTACAGGATGGACTCTTTCTGGTTACGAACTGTCTAGATTTGGTCAGTGATTATCATTTGGCGGTTCTTACACCCAATGTGAATGAATATAAACGGTTAGTTCAAAAAGTGCTGAATTGTGAAATAAATGATGATGACGCTGCGGAACAACTGATATCTCTATCCAGAAGGTAAATGGCTCTCTTTCGTCTTGATAGGAGAAATTTTGAATCGGTTAAAGTGAATCTTTCACAGTAAATGGAGTATCCATATGATGGACCTTGCGGTATCTACTTTTTAAACGCTAAATATACGCCTGCTATTATTTACCTAAGAGATCTGAATTCACTGCAAAAGGGATTTCTTTTTCTAACTAGAGTGGCAGACATTTGGAATGAGTGTCATGAAGCAATATTTGTACTTTTTTAGTTTAATTTATGCTAGTCTTGCGGTTTTATTTGAATCAACCGACAATCTTTTGCTGCGCTTTTATTCAATTCGCTATGAGAGATTCTTTGCCACACATGCAGCATGCTTGTAACTTGGTTTCATTTACATTTTCAGACTTG
This sequence comes from Echeveria elegans, assembly GCA_035048345.1. Lineage (NCBI taxonomy): Eukaryota > Viridiplantae > Streptophyta > Magnoliopsida > Saxifragales > Crassulaceae > Echeveria > Echeveria elegans. Next base: position 24,277 of record JAWWMW010100868.1, read on the forward strand.
GTGGTGTAACTATCCTACGGAAAGGAATATCTGATTTCATCAGTGATGGCACAACAGGTACATACTGCAATAGTAACTGAACTGAACACGGAAATGGATATGTATAAGGATGTGAGCTTGGTCTCTCAAAAGCTTAGATGTAACCAACAATTCTGTACTTTGTAGATATTTCAGTGTAAGCTCAAATCAAAGTTTTAACTTTAAACCCTCCACTGTCTGTCTTGAATAATAAAGCGGTGACTATGTTACTGTTTACAGTATGGATGATCAACTTATAAGTGTATGTATGCATTTTTTTGGCAATGTTTGTCTGAAGTTACTATCACTGTGTCGTTTCATAGTTGCAGATTTATTTGTTAAAAAAGTGTATTTGCACCTCACTCATTTTGATAATTGCTGCCTTGTTCAGTACATTCAGTCAGTGTCTATGGCTCTCCTCGACGCTGTGGAGGCCAGGGTGATATACTGTCAGGAAGGTAGTATGATATTTCTCTCAACATTTTTATGAACTATGGATGGACTGTGTGCTGATACTAGTAAGATTATAGCCTAATGAACCTCCCTTCTCCCTTGCGCAGTGTGGCTCTGTTTTTGTCCTGGGCGCGTCAGTCCTTTTCAACTGCTGGGAGCAGAAGCATAAAGTTTGCTTCTTCATCTTTTGCCTGATTCAACTCATCATTTGTATTTCTTTGCATTCCTGATTGGTGCTCTTTATTTTATGTTTCACAAAGGCCAGAGAATCCTACAGTCTTGGGATGCATAGCGGGTTCCGCATTGATGAGGAAGGCAGCTTCACTTGCATTTTATAACAAGAAAAGATCTACACTCTCTTCAGACATCATTGAGTTCTTGGGAGAAAGGTAAGTCCAATCTGGAAAGATACCTACTGTTTAATGAGGATAAGTTATCTATTTCAGCATTCTTGATGTCTTTCCTGCATGTATATCATAGTAATAGTGGCCGTATGTATGTTATGAAATTTGATATGATTGTTCTGCTTTAATGCAGTTTGGAAGAAATTGTCCCAGTGGACACGTAGCTGAAGAATCATGGTTGGGATATGCCTTTTTGTCATTAAATTAAAAAGTTGTTTCTTTCCCTGTAATTAAATCTTTGATGGTTTACAAATGAATGCAGCACATATTGTTTTACTTTGTGTTGTGTTTGGTTATGGACAGTCATGCGAAAAGATGCATGTTTAGTTATTATGTAAAATGAAAAACGTTACAGTTTTATACGAAGTTTATCTCGTTCTTCTAAGGAACTAACTTCATGGCTTAACTATAAAGAGGACTGCTGCAGGGATAGTTCTAAGTGTACTAGTAGCCTTTAGAGTTATATCCATACATTCCAACAAAAGGTACTCTTATCTGTTTATCTACGCTGCATAAGTTGCATTGCAACAAGCGTGATGTCATGTATGTGTAATAATTGGTGCCAGAATTAACATAAAGCTAGCAGTATTGAGGATACTATTAACTAAGGAAACACCAGGCTGCATGTGTTTAATTTGTGACATTGTCTGAATACTTAGATTTTCATGGACAAGCTAAATGTGATAACTGGTGCACTTATGATTTATCTGGGGGCTGCTGCAGTTGCTGGTTATGAGGCCAAATGTGCAGACCTGTGTAGGGACATAATTGTTGACCATAGACAGACTGATCCATGACTGTGCTGCCCAGCATCATTCCAGGTGCTCCGACAGGAAGAACATGCTGAGTTACCATGTGATAATAAGGAAGAGCATCAGGTAAGCCAGTAGCTGGCATATCATTTCCTCTTGGCATATTAGCAAATACCTCGTCTTTAATGTCTTCCCGAGGAACAATATCAACTAGGAAATCAAATACATCAGTTGTAGTAACCGCGGCAGCAATGTCATTCTTTTGCAAAGTCCTTCTTTTATTCTCTTCAGTATGATTCCAAGATCTTAACGTCATCTCAAGGATGAAAATTTCGCAAGCCCTAGCAAATATTACTGGAGCCTCAGCTGAAATCATCTTAACATCTTCATCAGCTTTCATAATCTTCTTGATCCTTGCAAGCGGCAAACTGTGGTTCTTGAAGTCAGTGGTCTGCTCAATTTCTTGGTACTGATTAGCCCAAAAGTTTAGCAAATATCGTTGCACTTGATCATGTTGTTGCTGCTGGTGAACTTGTTGATAAGTTTGTGGGTGTTGCACCACTTGAGTTGACGCGCCATGAGTGTCAGGCAGGTTCGCTGGTCTAGCAGAACCTTGAGACGTTGCTAGATGTTGGCTACGTCCGTGCCGCTCCATTTTATTAAATGGCAATACCAGGGCTAAACTAACTCAGGAAAAATGTAGAAACAATGAAGTTAGGGAATACTTGAAACGTTCCAAGATGTCAATCTGTTGGGTGCTGTTCTGGGAATCTGATCCGGTAATACATGAATTAATATTCTTCTGCGAAATAAGAAAGCGTAGAGCAAGTACATAAATGAAGGACATGTGTGAAGTTGGGAAGACGAGTACTTGGCATGAGTCACCACAGCATGATCATGAGTGAGCTGATGTGAATACTGTGCGAGTCACCATTTGACGGAATGTTCTTTGTTTCTACCAACCTAAATAAACATGTTCACATCACCAAACGTGAAATGTGGATGGATATTCAGCCCGGAGTCAACCAAGCAATTATAAAACACGACCTCAGGAATAGGCAACTCACAACTAGATGCATTAAATTCAATCAAACCAAAGGAAAATGTTGTACTCATCGATCCTCTTTTGACATGATAACAATTTCACCAAAACGCGCTCTCTTCGAAAGAATAGTAGTGTATAAATACTTTTTGGTAAATTCGATCAAAAACCCAGCATTCCTTATTCTCTTTTGATGTGGGGGACATATAACAATACAGAATATCCCAAAATATTTGGGCAAAATGGGTAGAATGTTATATAAAAAAGACAGAGACTGTTATAACGAGAATTTTTATAAGAGAAAATTTGAAACGGTAATGGTTCAAGATGGCTGTTATGAAGATAAATCTGTTATAAGAGGCGCTATGTAGGGGCTGACTGTACTCTAGTCTATAATCTAAATTAGTGAACTCAAACTGCCAGCCCAATTTTTTTATCCTACTTGCCTATCAGCCGATCTCCTGAATGTAATTCCATGTTTTTTTAATACCAAAAAAATTATCATAAATTAATCTACTCAATCAGAGGGATGAACTGGGAGATACATATGAAGAAAAAAATTCAGACAAATAGCCACACAGTCAGCACTGGAGGCTTTATATTTCTTTAGCAATTTGCTATAAATAAATGATGCATTTGTCTAAAACTAATTCGAAAAAATCAGTAAAAAGGAAGGCGTTTGACGTTTGTTGAAAGTAGTCGTCCTTGGGTAAAGAAAGTGACAAGTGCGAGTCTTCAAACCCAAACTTTTCTACTTTGAATTTCTTCACCACCATTTTACAAAACTCCCAACGATTGAAATTCCACTATGCCTACCCTATATGGCCATTTAGGTTGAATCAAAACGTTGAACTTCGACATTAAAAAAAATATAGTTTTTATAATAGGAAATAAGACCTCATTATACAAAAGCTCCTCCACATCTAAGAAGTACAAAATATACAACATCACCGATCCCAAATTACCTCAAGGGCTCATACCCCGTGCAAAAGAGCTATCTGGCGCACAAGACATTCAGCCAAACATGAACCAGCATCAAGTCTACAAAATACTGATGCCCAATCCCGCCGTCCCTCCACCTCGCCTTTGCCGGAAGTCTTCCGTAATGCACCCCGTCGTTGCATCGGTTATCCCAATGCCAAGCGAACGTCATGTCGAATGCATCGATCACACTGTCCACTAACCCTGCCTTGCGCAGTTTCTCCAGTAGTATCCAGTTGAACACCTCCATCTTGTTTGGGTTGAACGCTAGCGCCCGTGCGTATCCCCCAGTCGCTACTGTCGTTCTGTATATCATTGCCGGCTTCTTTAATCCACGCGATGTTGTATCATCAATCACATTCCTCCAAAAGGAGGCTGTGTAGTCTGCTCCTGCCACGAATCTCTTCACATTCTTCCAATATACTCCATCATGTAGGCCCGAGTTCATCACTATCGCGTCGGGGACCCTTTCGGATGAAAAATAGCTACGTATCAGGTCCCTGTACGCGTCATTTTGGAGAGAGTCAATGCCGAGGTAGTTCCCAGTGCTGTTCCAGTGGCCGTTGAACAGGTTGGTAATGCGGAGCTTCTGTGAAGGGTTACTGGGGTTAGTAAAATTAGCGTCGAATTTGCGCGATACGATCTCCAGATCGGGCACAAGGAGGATGAAGTGTAAAAGATTTCTGATTGAATCCACATGGTTAGAGTCTCCCCAAAAGAAGAGCCATTTGCCATTCAAGCAGCTCCAAGCGGACTCTGCATTGAAGATTTTAAAGGAGCAGTGAGCTGAGTAGACCCAACCATTGCTTTCTAACAAACCTAAAGCTCCACTGCACCATGAATGCTGACACTGGAAATTCGAATCTAAGCAACGGAACCTCCCATCGTGGCTGATCTCACATTGATCGTTACGGCCGTGACGCGTCCATCTCCCGGACCAAAGCGAGGGTTTGAAATCTGATTTCTCACATACTTGGAGACTCGGTAGTTTAGCATTTTTGTTTGTTGAGAATTTGATTGTAAAATTGCGGAGTTGCCGATCAAAGACGAATCTTGTTGGGGAGAATTTAAGCCCTTCGAAGTGGCGAAAAAGGAGAGTGATGGAGAATGTAAACAAGTGGTCAGCGAAATCTGGATGGATTTGGAGCTTGACGATGTAGCTGCCGTTTTTCAAATCTGTTACTGGAGGTCTAGATTTCCAAGTCTCGCTTGACAGATCGGTTTCGAAGTAATCGCCTCCGGAGCATCTAGGGTTTCCAGATTCGTCTAATGCTTGGAATATGAACTCGTGAAGCTCCCCAGCAGCGAGGTGTACGGCTTCCGCTGTTGAATAATCGAAGCTTGGGAGTGAGATGTTGACTGTACGGAGATCTCTGCAAAGCGTTCCTCCAGGAAGCAGCCATTGTTGTAGCAGATTCGCCGAAACGTCCGGCTCTAATTCGTCTGAAATCCAGCTCGGATTCACCGGCGATGAATCCGAAGATACCGAATCTAATGAACTAGACAACGAAGACGAGTCCTCTTCCCGTTCCCGCGTCTGATTCTTTTCACCATCTTGTCGAAGATTCTTCTTCTGCGGCGGATCCATGAACTTCTTCGACCGGTCGCCGTCATCAACGGGAACCGTCGCTGCTGGGATTACGATACTCTCCTTTCTATAATTCCATCCATCCACAAATCTACTCATCGCGCTTCCATCCATCGTCAGAACAACAAACATACCTAAACACACCGCCGTCATCAAAACCCCAAACCTCCAGTGCAGCAGCGGATTCGAAGCTGCTATCCACTGCAACGACGTCGTTATTCCTTTCTCCACCATCCTCGATATTGGTGTGCATCCAGAATCAGAACCGATTTTCACCGTTAGTTTCACGGTTCCAGTAGAAGACAAAAAAAAAGGTATCAAGAAAGGCGTTGAGAAAAGGAGAGCTGTGAAAGTGTTTCGGTTTACGCTTTTTTTTTAGTTATCGATTTCGGAGAAGATGGAGGAGAGGTGGAGAATGAATTGTGAAAATCCGGAGGTGGAGTTTTGTGCGGAGAGTCGATCGGGGACGACAGTTTTTATCTTTTTTTATATGACGATACTACCCCTGCGACAAGTAACGAAATGACTGGTTTGGCCTCTTATGGGGAAGTGATGAGAAATGTTAGAGTAATATGGTGAGGTGAAGGTTGCGGCGTCGGTGGGGAAGGGTAGTTTGGTCAATTGCAGCCATGTGAATTCATACATTTAGGCTCCGTTTGGTTGCGGGAAAAAAAGTGAGGAAAGAAAATTTTAAAGAAAAATGATTTTCCATGAGAAAGTTGTAAGGAA